>VXAY01003249.1:816104-949163 GCA_013399855.1 Oxyruncus cristatus | reverse complement strand
CCCCCCGCTTTTTAATTCCCATTAAAACTGAGAAAGAGATGGTGGATCCCACAGTATAGGAAATAAGTTAGTTTTGGGGTGGGGTGTTTTTGTTTGTTTGGTTGGTTTTTTAGCAATAAAAAGAACCCTAAATCGAACAACTGATTAAAACTACTTATCCTAGCGTGATCTCTCATGTCTATCATCTGGTACTTAATTTTGGTAATACTGCTTGAAATACAGGTAAGAACTTGGTTACCCATAAAACCATGGTGCAATACTAATCTACTGTCAAATACAAATTGGATGTAACACATGACCTTCTGCTAAGTGACGCTTAGAGCTTGTGCTGCAGCCAAGAAAGTCTGACAGAAGTTGCTTTTAAGTTCTCTTGCTGCTCTTTGCTCTCTTTCTCCACAAAATGAACCTTGAATGAAATGTTTTCTGCCGCACCCCACCCCAAAGGGAAGGCGGCAATGCACCTGGGAATGTATACAAACAGCATGAGGGAAGGCAGATGAAAAAGGAGGCTGATTTTACTCTATCATGAAATTTTAACACTCCTTAGCAGCTTGCCAGCCAAATGGGATTATACTACCAGATGTCCTGGCAGAAATGTGCACGGCTCGGCGAGATCATAAATCCAAACAACGTATGGCAAGCCTGCATGTGTAATACCACTGTTAGCAATGCAGAATTTTAGTGTGGAAAGCTCTGGTGATGGGCAGGATTAGTAAGGACAAAACATTTCCAGACTTAGGTTTAAAGCCTTTGGTAGGGTAAGACTCTCAGATTAGCTCAGTCGTTTGAAGCGTGGTGCTAATAGCAGCAAGGTTGTGGGTTTGATCCCCGTATGGGCCATTCACGGAAGAGTTGGACTCGATGACCCTTGTAGGTCCCTTCCAACTCAGAATATACCGTGGTTCTGTGAATAAGCTGCTGATGGTGGTGGTACGTTAACCGGAAAAGGAGGAGCACAATGATGCCTGTGCCTTATCAGCAGCAATAAGCCTGGTTTGCTTGCAGTTATCTTCTATCATGTCTTGGACTTTCAGCAGGCAGAACTGTAGTGCAGCTGCTCCAGGGCTGATCTGTTCTCTTTGGTAAATCTGACCTGCTAAACTCAAGGTCTGAGTCAATGGAGTAGTGTTGCTCCGTAGCAGTTCAGAATTGGCTTGTGGTTTGTCTTGAGCATAGGTGGAACTCTCTTGCCTTTGTCTTTGTACATTCTTGTTTAGTAGGAGAACAGGGATGGTGGAGGCCTGGAGTGGAAACTTGTGTCCAGTGGTGCATTTGTTTTACTATTCTTTCAGTATATCTTTTGTTGTAGTAGAGTACTAACTGAATCTCTTCTTTTAGTCTACACATTAAATATAGGTGTCCATTCATAGGATCATGTCCTCACCAATCTATGCAAAGGATCAGAAAAAACCCCCAGCTGTTGTGGTTGTTTTAGTTGTTGTTCCTTCTTGGAAAAGAAAAGGCACTGACTAGCATCCATTAGTAAATATATCATTCCTTTAGTGAGGACTTAGCATTGGACCCACCAAAGGGGTTGGGAGTATGTTTGTGTCAGTGAGTATGGTTTTCCAGTGCTGTATGTGGACACCAAACTGTCAGCTAACCCAACAGGCAGTATGGCAGAAAGGAATTGAAAGCAAATGGGTGAGAATAGGCTGTCCCTATTTTATTCTATTGCTGCTAGAAAAAGTGGAGTTTCTATGAAGTGCAAAAAGAGCAAGTCAGCTCTCTGTCTCATTAAAGAATAATACGAGGGTGAATAGTCAGAGGAAAAGAACAAAAGGAACTTCAGCACAGGTAGTTCGCTTTGCAAATTGCAGTTAAACCTAAGTGACCAAGAAGTGAAAGATCGAAAAATAAATAATGTTAAGTGCTTTCTTTGCAGATTAATCTTGCTACCCAAGTGGGAAATCACCCCCCATCCTCCCATACATTCCTTAATTTTTCAAGTTCCATACCACAGAATTGCAGGTGATTCATTGCTGGCCATATTAGTCGATCTGAGCTCATGCTGGTTTTGTCCTTGAAAACAGGATTACACACTACAGATATTTGTTTGCACTTTTATTGATTTCAATAATAAATTACTTCAATACTAGAAAGTCTTGGAAGGCTTTGTGCAGAGTGCTTGTCATCATTCAGCTTTCCTGGAAGACAGGTATGCTTAGACCAGTGTTTGTTGCTTCTGGATAGCTCCATTCATGGAATCTTCAAGTTTCTCTGAACTAAATCAACTAGCTTCCTAATATGTGTAATAAAGCTATTCAGGACTGGCTTATATTGCTATGATTTTAGCTAATTTAAATCCCTCTGTAAGAGAGAGGGGACTCACCCCTAGATGATGTGTTGTGTCCCCTTTTGCAGAGACATTGTGTGATCAGTACATGGCTGAACCAGAAGCTGGTGGAGGATCTCCAAGTCCCATTGCACTGTCATTGCAATGTGGTACAATTTTGGGCTGCAAATATGAAGCTGGGTTTAACTGGTTAGGGTTGTTTAGTACAGAAATCTCTTGCCTATGTTATGCAAAAATGGAATTTAACTTGCATATTCATGTTATTAGCTCAAATTATGTCTCAGAAATGGGGAGGTAGGAATTCATTACTCTAGAGGAGCCAAATCCTGATCTCCTAAAAGCTGTCATGCTTCTTTTGGTCATTTGTGTTCCCTGATGCTTATACAGTCCAATGCTTTCTATTTACATACCTGTTATTATTACAGTTTAAACCTTACTTTTATATTTCCCTAATTAAGTAGCAGGGCTTTTTTAATTTAAGTAAAAAATTATGTGGAGGGAAATAGTGGTTAAGCAAAACGGAAAAGCAGCATGCCCACATAGAAAGAAAGAGCCAGCCTACGAAACTTTTTGAAAATCTGTCTCTCTTTACTGTCATGCTTCATAAGCTCTCCAAAAGGCATAATGAGGAACAAAGACCTCTCTTTGCTGTGTCTCTAATTTTTTTCTCTGCGTAACATGCCATTTTCAGATGTGCACGTAGAAAATGAAGCTATTTTCACTGTGTTGTCCCTGATGACCTAGTGTTTATTCAACTACTTATATCTTGTTGGCCGAGATAAATTTCACCTGAGGCCAGCATCTGCTCGGTAATTTGTCACCTTTCCTTTTTCATGCCCCTAAGCTGTTTTGACAGGAGAGGCTTTACAAGCTTCATCTCGGGAAGCACCACCAGCAATATAAAATGCAAGGAAAACAATGTAAACTGAAGGTTTGTGAAAATAAACTTGTGTAATATGGCACTGGTTAGTGACTGGATGACAGCCATCTTTGATGGCATAAATTTAGTGGGATGCAAAGAAGAAAGGAGTTAATCAGCAATAACACCGTATATAAGAAACATTACTGTGTGCAAATAGGTATTAAAGTTGTTGCCATGAAAAACTTCTATTACTCATTTTAGGTTCATTTTCTGTTGTTACGTGGCAGGGAAACTGCTCTCGGTGTGCTAAGCAGAGGTTATCTCAGCAGTGTGCACTGGGATGGCCTGTGGGCCTGCAGTAGTTGTTAATGAGGGTATGGCCCAAGGTTGCCCCTGCAGAGAGGGAGGTCAGTGTGTGTGCACATGCCAAGAAACTGAGCTCTCATTTCCTCTGGAAAAGGTGGGTCCAGCTTCTTGCTCCTCTTGATCCCATTTTGGATTTATCTTTGTCATTTATAATGTCATCTTCATGCTTATTTTTAGTTTCTAACCTTTCTCTGTGGATCTGTTTTATCATTTTAATTGGCTGTATCAGGAGACTTGTAGCTGATTAATGTTTTCCCTCTGCAGCTGGATCATCTAGAACAGGCATAAACCTTTCCATGCCTCATTTACTTCCAGTTCTTTTTCAAACAGACATGCACTGTTCCTGCACCTTCCTGTCTTTCCTCACCTCCTGTCAGTGTCTGTTTTACCTCTCACTGGATGAATTCACGTGCCAGCTGTGCATCTGCATGTCATGCTTTTATTCATGCAGCCAGAAGTTATGTATGAAACCTTCCTACATCATCAGTAATGACAGCAATACTCAGGTGACAGCATTTGGCAGGTAGATTCTTACCTGAATTGCGGTAACAGTTTCAGTACTGCTTCCTGCTAAATTTAAAAAATACCTAAGGAGACTGATTTCCATAGCTGGACCATTTGGTGTTGAGCAGTGAAATAAGATGACTTTAATTTTTCTTTAATTTTTTTTCAGCATAGATGAAAAAGCCACTTAGAGTCAGGCTGTTACAAACTAGCTCTTCCTACGCCTTTCGGTACTGTATTTTATGGATGACACAAAAGTCAGTTTTGATATGCTCTGCCTATCATCCATCCCAAATACTAACGGTTTTATTGTCATGATTTCCCTCTGTCCCAGCAGATCAAGATTAGAGATGATTTACTATGACTAGATATAGTTTAAATTATTAGAGACATTTACTACTGGCAAATTGCATGTGGTTTCTTCAGAGGTATGAGGGCCACACAGTACCTTGTTCTACTTTATGCATTTGCATAAGACATGATTGTCAGCTGATGCCCTTATGATACACTTTTCAAGGTATGGGGATTTAAAGTTTGTGCGCTGTCATGCCGGATTGCTGGAAAAGTTCCTTCACATTGAACAAAATGATATGTTTTTAATTAAGTGAGGGATTAGGTTTCAGGCTTTGCATTTGCATTTGAATTAAAAAAAAAAGTGTCATTCTCTGTGACTGCATAGTGATAACCAACATTTCTGAAACTGTTGCATTTGCTAATCCCGTGGGAAAGTGCCAAACTTGTCAGTTTTATAAACTGCTGTCTTTATGACGGGAAACTGGGAGGGGAAGGGTCTTATATCTGAATGTAACAGCAAGGAGAAAATAGGGACATGAGGACAGATATGTCCCCAAGTCACTATTCTCTGTGGCGGAAGCAACGCCCAGAGCAAGCGTCTTGCTGAAAGATTGGATGCAAGCCATGAGAACTCTATAAGTATCCGGTAAATGTTTTGGCTGGGTAAAGAGAAGACCTCCTGGAGGACAATTAAAAACTTTTTTTGCTTTGCATTGTTTCTTTTCAGTACTCTCTAAACATAGCAACTATTTTTATATCCTTCGTGGTGGTAATAAAAAGTGTTCTTTACTTTTAACTGAACACGTCATCTGTTGAGAATGATATGAGGTTAAATGGCAAGCCATTGTCAACATGGTAGTGAGTCATAAATGGGGGTTCAGTCATGCTTGTAGCATCTGGCACTTCAGGCGAGATTGGGGTTCCTAAAAGGTTTCAAGATGGTCCATCCCTAAGCAGCACAGACTGGCTTGTGATGCAGAATGTATCTCCTGGTCTAAGCATCCATGATGGGACTGTGAGAAGGTGCCTAAACCTTAGCTTCCTCTGAGGTTGTATTCACACTCACAGTTGACTTGCTGATGTGAAATATTGTTTAATATGACCAGGAGTATTGAGGCATGTGTGTCTGAAGGGCTACAAGTCATGCCAGTGCTTCCAATTGCCTTTGCTTATTCTATAAAGATGATAGATTTAGGACTAAAGTTCAAGCCTGGTATGAAATTTTTAATGTGGTGCATTAAAAAAAGAAGTAGTAAAAATACATAGTTTGTCTAAATACAATAGTTTTAAAATTCAAAGCACTATAAAATAAAACTTTTAAAATATTCTGAAGATTACATTGTGGTTTTTGGCTTGTCCTTTTTTGGTTTTTACTTCTGGAAAACATTTCTGTTATAACCTATAATTGCACTGGCCACGGCAAATACTTTGTTCTGTGTGTTAAATAGCTTGATGAAATGGGAAGGAGAAATGGGCATGACTTGGTCCTTTGGCAAGGCCTGTAAAGCTCAGATGTTCCTTATGCAGCAGGTGCTTTAACTGAGTATTATGAATTGTTCTTGTAAAGCTCACTTTCTAATAGATGTCACACTTTTGTTTCCCCCTATTCTTTTGCAGCAAGTGACAGGCAGAAGTTTTGGTGAGAAAGATTTTCGTTCCGGATTAGAAAACGGCATTCTTCTGTGTGAGTAAGTAAGCCTTACAGTTTTGAACCTTGAATATAATCATGACTATGTCCAATTGTTGGTTTCCTTGTGAGAGTTTTAACATTGTGCACACTGGTATTCCACTGCACTATCGTATCAGTGCCAAAGCTGTTGTTATGGTGAGGACTGAAATGTGGCTTAAAGAATACAGGTTTTGCGAAGTGCTTCCCTCATTCCACCCCAGCTCCTTAGCTGAGTTATGTAAAGAAAAAATCATGTTTGCTTTTTGGTTTCCTTTTATTAAAACATGGTAACCACAGATTGGCAAATGATGTTCCACACCTGCCTGCAGATGTCTCACGCTACAGTGAGGCGTTTTGGACCAGCTCCAAGTCTGAACACTGTCAGGAGTTAGCCATCTGAATGCCATCAACACACAGCTGCTTTTGTAGTTTCTGGAAAGGTTAGGCATCCTCTAAATTTTACCTAAAGGCGTGTTTGAATGATGTGTTTTGTAATTTTTGGACAAGAGACACAAGTTAGCTTTTGCATATTTCTCTCTGTGGTTTTAATAGCGAGCTTTTAGGCAGAGTCTTCCAAAACCATGTTATAGACCTAGATGCCAAAACAGGTGACTTTTAAGAGCAATTTGGAAATGTGCCCTGATGCTCCTAGTCCTTTGAAAATCAGATTGTCAGGCATTTGGGAGAATCTGCTGATCTGAGCCACCTATATGGACCGGTTTCTTTCCCTGGGTATTCATGGTTGTCACTGAAGTTGATAAAAGCTGTCTTTGCACACCAGAAGGATGAAACTTGTGCAGAGCTGAATTCATACTAAAATTCATAAAGGAGATCTCCTGAGATGTTTAGCTGGACCATTGCAGCTATTGGTTAAGTTCTATGTCGTGAAAGGTACTGGAACTTGGAAGCTGTTTCCAGCAGTAGACTTGACCTAATATCCTGTAACTCAACTCTGGGTAGCTTACCATGGGTTTGAAACCTTCTTGTGTAAGTACTGTTGTATATCTCACTAGTGTCATTAATCAGTCAGCTTGAACTTTAGGTGTTCAAGGGGTAAAAATATAAAGGAAATTACATGATTATTTTGATTGTAGTTGCGTGTCTTTGCTGAGGAGTGGTTTTGGGAGGAGGGAAGTAGTTGTTATTGTTGATCCAAAGTTGTGTAACTCAGAGGGATCATGTAGTTTACCTCTTTGTATTTAAGGGTTGCCTCTTGCAACCTTACGTTGAAGGGAAGTGCTGTGTGCTGAATCACTTCACAGTGCTCTTTAAATGTTAAGGTTGAATTGTGTTGCATGAAAAGCAAGAGATATGGATTTCAAGATTAGATTGAAATCTTATCTGCAAGTAAGCAGTGGTAGTCTAATTTAAATGATGTAAATCTTTAAGATGGAAAGCATAAGTAACTAATGTTTTGCTAATGAAACTAATAAATATATATTTCATAGGAGATCTTGAGCTCCAGTAATAAGCAGGTCAAGGGGCAGCACTTGGTTATACTACTAAATTGTTCTGTGATATTGGACAAATTGCTCGTCCTCATTTACCACCTGTGGATCAGTGCAAATCAGCCGTAAGGGGTCTGTCTCCTCAACCTCAAATCTGAGAGGCCACGACGTTTGTATTGTATCTCACTCTTTGTTGGTGAGCTGTGGTTAGTGAGAAAAACTGTATTAGGCTACAGAGCATCAATCAGAGAGCTATCAATTTGGCCTTCAAGTTGGGATTTCTGATGATGAACAAACCATGGCACCAGCAATAAAAGTGTGCTCCTCACTGGTTCATGTGTGAAATGGCACAGGGAGAATCTCCATCTCTGTCTATTGCAGGATTGTTGGAGCCTGCACAGTAATGCGAGGCCCCCCTCCACTTGATCCTGATCTCTATGTCCCACACAGCCTACAGACTCAAGCTGACATCACTACACTGGTTATAAATGATTCATTCACATCTGGCAACAATCCATATATTTTAATAAATGAAAAGTAATGCAACTGTGTAATGCCAAAAGCTCAGACTGTTGGGATGAATGTGTTGTGGGCCACCATCCTGACTAGTGGAGCAGTCCTGGACACGTATGCTTGCCACAGGCAAGCACAAGCCTCACACCTGGCTCTCTCATAGTGATTATGCTGTGGCTGGCATCTCGACCTGGCCTCACTATAGCGCTGTATAGTCATATATATAGTCATATATATGACATGCATTCAGCAGAGGAGCTGAGGAGCCTATTTGAACAGTGCAGAATGCTGTAAAGCAACAAGTCGACAGATGAGAGCAACACAAGCCCTTCCTTCTTTCTGGCTATTTAAAAGCCCACTTGTGCAGTTGCCCAGACAGTGCTGGCTCTAACTGTTCACCCAGCTGTGCTGAGAAGCCAGTGACTACAACTTCTGTTTGTCTGAAATTACTTCAGGGGTTTTTAGCATAGCTGTCTGACCATCAGTGCAGATGGTGATTTCAGCAAGGGGCATCACAGTGAGGGGGAGGCAGTTCTTGCTCTGTTCTTGCTTTGTGTGTTATATTCTTATACACAAAGACTGAGGAGTTTCCTGCCTATGTTTCTGCATGGGTGGGCAAATGTATCTTCCTGGGGTCATGGTGGAAAGCTATATGATGCAGTAATACAACACCAGTAGCAGGAAATATCACTGGAAATTTCATCCCCAATTTCCGCTCCAGCACATGTTCAGGTCTTTTTATTTTCCCCCTTGTTACACAGCTTTAACGTTTGGGTTTGACTCAGATATCATAAGAAGCTAGAGGATTAATCAGGAATAAATTAGATCTGGTTGTTGCAATGCTTAGGTGTTCCTATTCTATGGACTCAGGCATCTGAATGAAGGTTAATTGCAAAAGGAAAAGCATATGCTGCCTCTGTCCGCCTGCCCTGCTGGTTTGGGTGGTTCTCTTGGGTTTTTTGAAACAGCGGGTAGGGAAGTTGAGGTTGCTTTTATTTCTAACTATGCAGCAATTGCTATTACTAAGTTTAAAAATTACTAAAAAAAAAAAAAATCATATGTCTTCCTGCAGATTTGCCCAGTTGTTAAATTGTTACTGCTCTAATATCCTTGTACCTGAATTTTTAAGGTTTTCTCCTTCTAGCTGCCCACTTCCCCTTGTCCAACTCTGCTACTACAGGATTCCTTCCTTCATATTGGGTGTTCATCAGTTAAGAGAGGTCTCTGTAGGCATGGGACTTCAAAAATCTGAGTTAATTTCTTGCTTTGATATTACTCTCGGGGGGATATATATATCCAATATATCTGTAAGAACTTCTGACATTCAATTTGGATGGTATTTTCTCTCAAGTTTTCTCTGGAATATAGCAGTCCTGCCACCCTGAAAGTTTATATTAGGGTTAATGAGATTCTTACGTCAGGAACCGGACCATAAAGACGAATAAAAACAACAGCAATTGGGATATGGATCCTCGGCAAAAGACCTTAAACAACAAACTCAAACCGAATCCAGTTTCGATACTAGCAGAAATTATTTGGCTTGGCAGTGGAGTCCAACAGCATCCTGATTGTGTGTAATACCTTGGGTTCTGTATGTAGAACAGTTTAGCTGCATGTCTGGTTTATGTATGTATGAAAATCAATTTATAGTGGTGCATGCAGGCATAAAAAAACTTTGATTTTTCGCAAGCCTGAAAATTCTAACAAATATTTAACTGCGTACTTTGAGAAGTAATGGCATACACATATAAAAGCGAAAGAGGACTAGTGGTATGTGGTTAAAGGTGGATGTCACTTGCATATGCAGCTCTGGATACCAACTTACGACCACTTTCCCGAACTTTTCTTTCTTTCTTAGAGGCACTTATTTTGTACATTATTATGTAGCTTCGTAAGATGTGCAGAAACTATGCATAGTCTTTGAAACTGTGACTCTCTGACCCTGATAACTTTTTTGTTATTTTTTGAAAGAGTAGATACAAGAGTATTTTACTGCTTTTAAGTAAACATGGTAAAATAGGGTATGTACAGTAAACTAAGGAAAAAGTTTTACACCTTTTCTCATGTAGGACAGTATATAGGAAAGGCAGTTCTCTTCAGCTGTTCACATTAGGAATGTTTGCTCTTAAAAAATGCAAGAAAGTTTTTAGGTTTGACTTTTAAATACAGAAAGAAGGCAAGAAATTAGTCATGCACATAGATTATTTTATTAGTATTTAAGGAAAATGGGAAGTGTGGCTATAAATCTGAGTGAGCTGAAAGTGATTGTGATCAAGAATTACTTAATGGAATTTATCATTTACTCTGTTGTAAGAATAATTTTCTTCTATAAATAAGAAATTCCCTTAAGTTGTGTTCTTCCTGTCACTGGTGATGAATGAGCTGCTTTTCCTCACAGAACAGTTTCTTTAGAAGTGCATCATCTACTGCATCTGACGAAGCTTTGGGCTGACGTGAATGGTGTTTTCAGCAAGGGCTGGATATGTGCCAGATCAGTAGTAGTGTAATGCTATGGAATGATGTATCTTTTGTGTTCCAACTCAGTGATACTTAGAGGTATGGAGAGCAGCTTTCACTGTATAGATGGTGTTTCAGCTGTTCTGCTTGTAAGTTAATGTCACTTATGTCACCTGGTAGGGGAAAACAAAGTCGTCTTTGTAGGATTTTTCAGATATGTCATTCTACTTGTCTGTCAGTGGCATGGGCCTGGCATCAGTTCAGCACTTGGCTGTGCAGTGTACAAGTGGAGAAGTTAGTGGATGCCCTTGTGCTTAATTAGTGTTTTGCTTGACTTTCCTGTTCCTGGAAACTAAGAAGGTATTTGAGTTTCATAGGCATATTTGAAATTTTGGATGTGACCCATGCCTTGAGGTGAGAAGGAATTGGTGTTCTCCTGTGGTTTTCAGGCTCTATGTTGTAAAGCCAAAACATTATCAGCGTTGTGAATTTGGCATGTCTCCAGTTTTGAGAGACGGGCCCCAAGGCTCATTAAGCATTAAGATTTAGGTTCATGTGAGGACATTTGAAACAGTTTTATATGAATACAGTGTTCTTAAAGTTTTACTGCTATGTTATAATGAAGAGCTATTTATTAGTATGGTTTAGGTGAGGGGTCAAATGTAACGTAAACCCTAATGCTCAGCCATGTGCATGAGAAGAGGGGCATAGCCACTGAGGGGTATGCTTGAGTATAGGCAGAATGGCCTGTCTTTATGTTTTTTAAAAAATGTATTTCAGCAGACTGAACAGTAGAGTTTTTTCAGTGATACTTGGTAATTGATAGGGCGGGAGACTGTGGAACACTGACCAATTCAAATGGTGTGTTGCTCAAATGCAAGGCAAGGCAATCCTGTGAGAGATTTCAGCTTTCCAAGAATGTATGCTTAAGAAATTGAAGTTCGTATGTACTTTGGGCAATTATCCATGACCATTCCTATTCATTGTAAAATTATGCATGAATGGTAAATGTATAGGTGAGTGGGATGCTTTTTATGTCATCACTTCTTGTGATGGTAAATTCTGGATGAATAGGATGTGAAGTTCTTCATACACAATCTTCCCTTTTGCCTTTCTTGAGCTGTTTTGCAAGGCCTCTGTCTTGTTCATATTTTCAGTCTTTGGCAGAGCAAGATCCATGCAGTCATATGTTCAGCATATTGTTTTCTCAGTGCTGCATATTTGCATAGGTCTTTTTTCACTTTGTACTTACCAGACTGGACTATGAGCCCTTTATAGGACAAAGTCGGTTCTGCCCTGCTTGTTAAAAAAGCAGGTTGTTCATCTAATTCTAAATAAATGGTGTCAGGAGCATCATTCACTCAACAATGTTTTCCCAAAAATATTTTTGTGACCTCCAGATCATCTCTATATTTTGAAACTTCTTTGCCACTTCTTTTGCAACAAAATATTTTGACTTTCCATTGTTCACTGTTTCAATGTGATTTGTTTATCCTTGAGATTAGTAGTGGAATTTTCTCTTTTTTTCAACTATTTGGCAGCATTTTGGAGCTGCCACTAGAGCATGAGTTTAAAAAGTGTGGACACTGAAGCTGTCTGGGCTAATAATTATCAAATGCTGAAAGGCTGCTTCTTAGAATGTAAGTCTGTAAAACTCAATTTGAACAGAGAAATGTCTCTGTGAAGGTTTCCTAAACTCTCAAATATGAAATGCCCTTTTACTTTAAGATAGATCATTAGTCAGCTTTTCTTTTTATGAATATGATCTGTTACTTGAGCAAAGAGCTCTGTTGGATACCTCTCCCTCCCGCCTGGATTGATCTGTGAACACACATCACTTCAACTTTTCTTTTTTTCTGTTTCTGAAATTAATTCCCTGAAAGTGCTTCTCTTCCATTTCTTCTTAAAAACAAGGTCTTTTTGCAGGCTGGGTCTTGGCAGCTGTCCTCTGAATATTTTCTTGACGCTTTCTTGCAGGAATTTCATGGGCAGTTTATTGGTGCTTTTCATTAGATCTTTTATCAACTGTTGCCTGAAACGCCTTCTCTTTCTGGCAGAAGTTTTTCAAATTCTTAACTTGTGATAAACAACCCCAGGAAGGTCTAATAAGTTAGTCACACAGTGGCTAGTACTGATTTCAGCTTGTCTGTCCAGCTGTGGAGATACGTTATCTCCTGGAAAGCCGAGCCTTGGGACAACACCAAATAGAGCAATTGATTCTTCCCGTATCTATGAGAGCTGTTTTTTATTGGGGGAAGGAAGTGACCTAGCTTCTCCCTACGAATGGGGATAGGGATAGAGCAGCTTTCCATTTCCATTGTGCCCTTTGATTTCTATAACATAAGGCAGGTAAGGTTTTAGCTCCTGTGCAGTGTCTTACTGTGCTTCTTTTAACAACTAGTTACTGGAGAGTCCAAGCCAGCACCTGGCACAGGGGAAAGGGAGGATGGGCGTGCGGTTGCACCAGGGGAGATTTGGATTGGGTATTAGAAAAAAGTATTCTCATCAAAAGAGTTGTCAGGCATTCGAACAGGCTGCCCTGGGAAGTGGTGGAGTCAGCATCCCTGGAGGTGTTTAAAAGGCATGTGCTTAAGGACATGGTTTGGTGGTAGACTTGGCAGTGCTAGGTTAACAGTTGGATGTGATGATCTTTGAGGTTTTTCCCCACCTTTATGATTCTGTGTTGGACTGAAAGTGGCAGGAGAACTTTGAGAAGTGAAGAACAGAGGATTGTCCTGACTCAGGACGGGTACACACATGCTAGGGGTGGTGAGCAGAAATCCTCACAGAGTGCCTGAAGGGTCTGAGAATAGGTCACGTGTTTATGTAGAGACTTGGGTTTTGTGGATGGAGCCTGAAGATATTTAGTTTTATCCTGGTTTGGGTTATTGTTTTTTGGTGTTCGTGGGATTGGGGTTGATTAGTTGGGTTTTTTTCCTTCATCATATTTTGTTTGATTCTCTTAAGAACTATTTCATCTGTATTGCTTTTTGCCTTTTACTGTTTTTACTGTTAAAAAGTTCCTTGAGATTTCATTGTCATATCTTCCCTCTGGTCATGTCAGAGAAACACTGGTCATATCAGGTACCAGAAAGCCTCAATGGAAAAAGGATTAGAGTCTTTATCTTTCTGTTCTTTCTTTTTTCCTTCTTGTGCCATTTAACTTCTTGCATAAGTAGTTGTTAATGCTCCAGAATGATTTCTGTGAGCAAAAAGTTGGCTGAAAGCTAGAGTTCTAAAAAGTTTTAGTTTTGTTTTGCCATTTACCTCCAAAATGTCTTCTGGTCGCCAGCTACTAAACTCCAAAGCCCAGGTACTAAAAAGGGCAAGCTTGCAGAATGTATCTACATTCTCCTTTTGAAAACAGTATGGAAGGACATTGTTTCATGGTTTATTTCAACCAGTCTTCCCTCACCATGTGGTATCAGACCTTACATTAGCAGTATATTACTGAAGGGGAAGGGAAAAGGTGAAAATAATGGAATATTTAAAATCATCTTATTTTGTTTATCTCTTAGGACTGCTTAGTTGAACTTGTCCCATTCCGTTCTCTTTTTCTAGATGCAGGAGTATGAAAAATGGTACTAATACCTTAAATACAAAACAAAAACACCACCCCCACCCCCCCGCAAACTTGCAAACAAAAAAACCCAACAAAATCAACACTGGTATTCCAACTTCAGCAGTTCCTTGGCACAGCAGAATGTGATACACAGTAATGCAAAGAGTTTGTATTGTTCTTCAGAAGATGCACATCCACTTGAGGATTTTCTGTGTTTCAAGAACACAGCTGTACAAAAACGTGAACTAAATTAGTGCTTGGGAAAATCTGGGCTTGCAGCTGGTGTTGTTTGGGGCAATACTGGGGTCTTGCATTTAGATTAGGAGTGAACCAAGTGTCTGCCATAGATGCCTTTGTAAGGAAGAACATACTGGAGCTTGGATGATTTTTACTGCACAAGAAAAAGGACTGACTGCTTCCTTGGAAGAAAGAGTATCAGACAGGGTCAGGAGGAGCTGGAAGGTACTCAGAGAAGCAAGTCATCTTTCGAAGTACCTCAGCTCAGGACCTTTAGGCTTCAACTCTCTATCTGAACCTGCCCATAGGGACTGTAGTGTCTTCCTTAGACTGAGCAGTATTGCTGAACTGGCCAGACAGATCAGATAGATGTCTGAGGCAGAGGATCTTACTGTACCATCAGCTAGGTGTGTTTTTTGAGAAAATGCCTTCCTGCTGCAAGAATGGGTGATAAAAGTAACTTGTCTAATATGATCTGGGAATAGGGCCTTAAATGTGTGTTGTAGCAATGCTTACATTGATTGCCTGTCCTCTGTGACTTGTTATCAAAGTGATATGATTAAGTTTTGTAATGTAAGTAAATGTTGGGTAAATAAGGCACCAGACAATGTGTGTGTGCTTCAGCTGATGTAGAAGCTGATGGGTTCTACATTGCTCTTATGACACTTGTCCTGCCACTGCTTTTTTCCATACCTTTCTCAGGGATTGCCAAAATACAAATATATTTTTAAAGATTTGATTAAATGCCCTAGAACAATCCATTCAGAAAGATTTCTCGTGCTTTTTTTAAGTTAGCAAATTTGTGATTCCAGAAGTATTTAAAGTTGGTGAGGTTTCTTGTTTGTTCTTTGTGGTAGAGGGAGTAATGTGAAGCCATAAAATATTTTCAGAGCTAACCATGATATTGGACGACAGATGGTGGAATTCTTCACTGTCCAGAGATGCCTAAAGTGCAGATATCTAGACCTGGTGTGTAGCTAAATGCAGAAGAATAGGTGGTTATGGTTATGGTGATGTTGATGACCACCTAATGTCTGACTCCGCTGCTGCCGGTGCGGCGGGCTGGACAGCACTGCCGTGTACTGGTTGCCTACAGCTATAGCTGTAGTGGGGCCAGTGTTGTGGGGTTGGGGGAAGGTTTACACTGCAGATGTTTTTTCCTCCCTGAACTTGGTTGCTGTTATCATATCTGACTGTCTTCACCTTAGAATGAGCCAGAGGTCAGGACTGGAGGAGGGACACAGGCTGGAGCTGCAGATGGAGTTGAGGCTGCCAGAGGAAGGGTGTGTGTTGCAGGTTTTCTCTCATGAAAACTCTTTGAACTAGGACATGGTTGGGGACAGGAGGCCTAGAGCAGCCAAGTCCTTTGGTTAGGACTGGTAGGGCAAGAAAGCATGGGACTGCAGTTGTCAGAGGCTGCCAGGGGAAGGTGTGGTTTAGTGTTTTTTTCTCACTTGCAAAGTCTTTCTGTTGGGCCATGGCCATGGGCCTTGTGCCAGGTCCCCAATGCAAAATGGGGGAGGGTCTTCTCTGCCCTGTATTTCGACACAAACCTACCAGAGCTGGCAAAACTTTACATATCAAGGTGCATACTGTATGTGAGTCTAAATCAGCACAGAAAATTTAGTTTGTGTATACAGAGCTATGCTGGAAGAGGTGTAGTCAGTGGCTTTTTTGAGAAGCAGGGGTGGACAGTAACTGTGAGTACAGGTGACCACTGAGGCACTCTGCGTAAACAGTACGACATTTCAGCTGGGTTGGTAGCAGAACAGACTTAAACCACTCAATATCTTGCCATCTGAATTATCACTCTAGACGAGGCAATAATTGAAGCAGTCTGTCTGCTCTGGAAGCAGTCTGTCTGCTCTGGAAGAAACCTCTGTTTGACATGTTCTGCAGTGAGCAGGTCCTGAGGGGTTTGGTGCCAGGTACTCAGATAAACATTTTAATAATAATTTTAATTTCTTCCTTGGGGTTTTCCGTCTTGCCTCATCCCACTTTCTCCCTCTTCAGGCTCCAAATAGTGTACAAAGATGGTTGTTGTTCCCTGCTCCATTCTCTCAATTTATCCTTCTCCTGTATTTCATAGAGAAGCCTGTACAAGCTATTTTGAAGATTTATTTAGAATGGGTTTTGGCATTTGAGGTTTCCATTAAGACCTCTTTATTTTACTTTCTGTTATTGTCTGTGTCTTTTGATCTGCACCTGCAATATTTGTTATGTTGCCCGATATATTTGTGATTGAGTAATAAAGAAATAAATTAGCTTTAGCTAATATATTCTTTTTTTCCTGAGACAGAATAGACAAACTGAGGATTGAAATCACAAAAGACGTACAGTATTTGGAAAGAAGTCCTGTAACAAAAAAAAATAAATCTTGAATTGCTGATGTACCAGCTAAATGGAAAATAGTAGTTTTATAAGGTTGCTGCTGTATGAGGCCAAAAAATAACATAGGGTCTTTTGGAGAAAAAACAAGGATTTTTTTTCAATCTGTGAAATAAAATAATGGTTATAGGAGATGTGCAGTTCTTTTCTTGCCATTCTCTGCATCTAGGGGGGAAAAAATGAATTGTTTGTATATAAAAGTGTATTCATTCATTTGTTCTTAGGATGTTAGTGCTAGATTCTACCTCAAGCAGAAGGCAGGAATAGCAATCTGTATGAGTTTGGGTTACAGGGTTTTTTCAAGAAGATCAAAAAAATTCCCCCAATTCCCCAAAATGTGATTCACATTGGGTTTGTTGCCACTCCTGATATATGATGGTGTTGCAGAAGTGGGGGCTTCAAGTGTGTAATAACACGAGTACAATTTAGGACAGGTTTACTAACTACGATCATAGAGAACACTGAGAATAGCATCTCCCTCTCTGCTTCGCTGTTCTGCCCCAGTGATCGCAGACACCCCACCTATATATTGTTTTGGGGAGACAGAAAAAGCAAGATATGAAGAAAAACAATAATTTCCATGTTCAGAAAGCCAGATGTCCACCCTGGGAGGGATGAACTCCCTCATGAGCTTGCAAATTGCCACAGCCCTATGGAATTAAACAGCAAGTAACATGCTACTGTAGAGAGATGGCTCTTGGTGGAGCTTTGAGGAGTGGCACATCTTGTGTTATCCTAGCTCAGAAGGAGGGAGTTGGAAACAATCACAGACTGTTAGCTTTTAACTAAAAGGAATATTCTTTTAGTTAGGATAAACTTCCTAGCAAGATTTCTCAAATATTAAATATTAATGACTTTACTACCACAGTAAGCTGTCAAAAGAGTCTGCTTTTGTGTGGAGACCATGTCAGCACAGAGTGAGGTTCCTCTCTTCCATAGTGGCTATCCTCATTTTTAGAGAGCTTTAAATTTAAGGAGACATCTTTGTTTCTCTTCAGAGATCTTGAAGTCAGTGTCTTGACCTAATGATTTTCTTCCCAATGGATGGAACTGGTTGAATTTTTCTTTTGATAAAAGGTGTATGGATTTTGTCCTAGGTGAAGGGTGGTGAAAACACAGTGTTTGTTGCAATAGGATTTTATAATGAAAATTTCCCACTTTGAGAGGCTTGGTCATTTTTTTTAGTATTCTAGCAATGAGCTATGTCAACACGTGTGTTCATGGGTGGTGAAGAACTTGGTTTTGGGGGGTTGCTAATCTTTGGACACTGAACAGTGTTCAACTGTGGTATCACTGTTGTAGTGGTGTTTTCATGATGAGATGGGGTTTTCTTGAACTCCCTTTTTATTTGTCTTCTCACATCTATGATTTATGGGGACCTCCATTCTACACAATATATGCAAGGATGCCATTCAATTTGAAGTAAAGATTCAGAAAAATAGACAGACCACCCATAAAGTGTGCATCCGTTCTCACTTTCCTGACAGACCTGGATGCCTTCTGGGTTTCTGCTCTCAGGCTCTTCCAGGTATGATCTGCCTGTAGGCAGTGAAGGCAGGCTGATGTGACAAAATTCACCCAGTCTGTCTGGGTCACTGATGTAATCTAGATCAATTTAGAATATAAAATAAATACTCTTGAGTTACTGTGCTGTGGATATTTTCCATTCTAGTCTTTCTTCATTTCAGTGATGGAATTTGGATGCCCATGAGTGTTTTCAAGAGGGGAGAAAGGGGAGACTCTTTTCAGCCCTACTGAAATCCTTATGTGCTGAGAAAAGTGTTTGATAATTTGAAATTTTGTGACTTGCCACTCACAAATACTCCTTTCTCATAACAGGTTGCTGAATGCAATAAAGCCGGGATTGGTAAAAAAGATCAATAGACTACCGACTCCCATTGCAGGTTTGGTGAGTATATGGAATGGAGGAAAATCTTTCAGTGCTGCTTTTTGCACCTTGACTTTATGACTGTGTGATTCAGATAGCAATTATTTTTGTAATTTGAACTCTTCTAACCTAGTGAACTCAGGCAGTCCCTCTGAAATCCAAACTCTCTGAGTAGTCACCTTAAGACCTTTCAGTGGTTTGGTGTTTTTTTTTTTTTTTTTCAGAAGTGGGCAATATTCATGAGGCAGAGTATATTTTTAGGGGAAGAAAATCTTCTTGGTTATGTGTCATTTTCCAGTTGTGGTGCTAGCGTTAGAAAAACTGGAATGCATGCATTAGAAGCCATCACCACAAAAAGATAGTTTTTAGAAAGGAACAAAACTGAACTTGTGTGTTTTGTCTCATTTTCCCTTTTCCCAAAAATACCACAGTCTGCAGATAACATTCATTGCAGGACTATCTAGGGAACTGTTTCATGTTGACCTTAAGAGCAGGGAAAATGTTGGTCATAATCTGTTATAAGCAAGGGAGACCACAGAAGATGTGCTGACAGCTCGTGGGCTGTCAGGAGCACTGGGTGCTCAGGAGGTCACCTCAAATGGTGGCACAGTCTTGTGCTTGCTGTTGGGGCAGAAGGTGGGGGTATGAGTGGGTGTTGGGTCTAACAGGAATAGCCACATAGAAATATGGCTGTATTGATTTTATCTTCAGTTCTAACTGGGAATAAGAGGGTCCTTGAGCAGGTGGCCATCCCTGATTTAGACAAGACTCCTTTCTGTTCGGCACTGCTCACATTGTAACTTAGTTGTGCAAGATTCAGAAGTTGATAGCTTAAGTTAGCATTCCCTTTTATAAACTGCATTAAAAAGTTTCAGTATATTAGAGACCATGTGACATTGCATTTTAAATTGGTTCTATAATGTTATTATATAGCCTTTGAGGCTGACATATTTCTGCATGAATACTGCCTTGCCTGGTTTTAGGATCTAAGTTTTGATGCCCACCACCCTTTCTCTAAAGTTTCCTTGTGTGCCTTTCTTTTGCCTCTAAAACCCATCTAGTTTTATTCCTTTACAGTCCTCTTTGAAAGGAATATGTGATATAAACAGCTGCAAAAAGTACCAGTAGTGCAGTTTTCTTTTCCTTGGCTCCCTTTCAGGAAAGACTCAACTTTTGTTATGACTGTTTTAAGAAGATGATATTGAATTACACTGGGTTTTTTCCTTATTCATATGTAAAATCCCAAAGGTAAGGTGGTTTTAGCAGCAGGAACATAGCAAAAAGTCATTATATGTGTGTATTTTTCTCGTTCCTTGAGATAAATGTCTCTTGCAAGATGTATATCTTCAAAGCCTTATGAAAAAAGCAGTTTTCATGCTATTAATGGTACAGCAGGTAATTTTTTATGTTGTAGGGTGACTTTATTGCCTCTTTACCTGTGTCCTCTGATTCCCTTTAGTAACTACTTTTCTAAATATTTTTCCTAATAAATAATTAGGCTGTTAGAAAAAGTTCACTGCTTCTGAGTTCTTGAACATTACTAATGGATGTTTTAATCTACTGTTCTGTGAATAAATTGGTCCAAACAAAACAAGCCATCAAAATTTCCCCAGCTTTCTGAAGTGTCTGGTTCCATACCTGCTGACTTCTGTTGCCATTTTTAGTTACAGTGGTGAGTAAGTGGCTGTTTTAAGGATTGCATGTGAATTTCAATGATCAAGTGTTCTAGTCTGTTATGCTTAGTTATGGCGTATTATTTTAAAGTACGGACATCAGGAGTATATCTGAGCACAGGGTGAATCTTTTTCTGTTCATTTTCTGTTCACTTACACATACCATGTCTGTGTATCTGAAAAAAAAAAGAAAATATTGACACTGTAGCCCAGAAGCAGTTATACCTCCTGGTAAGTTGACCATATATGAGAAACTTTATTTATTGCCAATTTTTCTTTATTATCTTAGTTTTGGTTGGCTTGACGTAGTAAATAGTTACTTTTTTCCAGTTATTTCACCCCAGTGAGTGTGATTTCCTCCAGTACAACTGGAAATGCTTTGAAAACTTCAGTACCTTTTCTGCATAGCGTGAGATACGTGCTTCTGAACTCCTAGATACTGTTTCTGCCCAGAAAGTGTAACCTAATTATTGTAACAGAATTAATTTTTCCCTGGTAGCTGATAGAATAAATATTTAGTTCACTAGTAGAGACAATACGTACATTTTTGTTTTAGATTGGAGCTAAAACTTACGAGTAGTTGTGAAGTACTCCAAGTGCCTTTTGTTTCATCTTTAACCTCCAGGGACACAAACAGTCATATATTATGTAGCTCTACAAAATGCCTACTTGAGTCTAATTCTCCAGATGATGGTCTATTTTTCTCCTTTGTTATTGTAAGGAAAAATTAAGAAGTATCCTTTATTAAAGGAAAGTAACAGTGAACTTGAAGCCCATAACAGAGAATGCTGAGGTGTTCATCTGGGATTATGATCAGGTGTAAAAATTTTGCCTATATTTCATGTTTGAGTGACTTCTCATAACACTGCTGTGAAGTATTGTGTATAACTGGTCTGGTGTTGACAGATTGAATTCTTCAAACTTTTACTGGCATTTAAAACTAGATGAATCTGCAGTTACTCTGAAATTCTCACCAGTGACTTCCTCATGTGGTTTAAGAGGGAATGGTTTATTTGCATGTCTTGTGTACCAGAACACCAATCGTGTAAGTAAAATTTAATTGGTTATAGTGTTGTAGTGTTAAAGTAAGAACTCAAGGATCTGCACACCACTATACCAAGCACACAGGCCATATAAATACACAAAGATGATCTTTGTCTGTTTGCTAGTCTGAGTCAGGATGTGGATTGTATGCAGCATTACATATGGAATTACATATGTTCAGCTTGGCAGGCTTGTTTGTAATTTGCTTTGATCTCCGGAAGTGCCGACTGCTGCTGTTATCACAGCAGAAATGATACATTGCTTTAATGAAAGAAAATGTAGGACCCATGGTTTGGTATTCAGACCTACAGTATTAAATTTGGTGAAATGTTTTCTCGTTCCCATTCAGAATTCATTAATCCTGAAAGATAATGCTCCCACCAAAAAGCAAATTCACAAAACATTCAAAGTACATATTAGGCCTAGGTAGGAGTAACAGACTTTGATGAAAGCCTTGTTGCCAGAAGAAATTTTCTCATGTGAGGAATTGATACTGAGCATCTTTGTTTTAAGACTGTCAGCTTTCCAGCAGCATCCTTTTATGTTTTTAATTGTAGAAGGCTGGAAAAGTATTTTGGCTGAGCCATTAATTAAAAGACCATCTGAAGCTGCAGAAGGCTTACAAAGATGAATTATTAGAGTACAATGAATATAATTAAGTGATATTTACAAAACCAGCGATTTTCTTCAGTGAATCGCTATTGGTTTCTTTCACTTCGTATGATGTTGTGAACACAACTAATTTTTAAGGTTTCTACTAATTGCAATTTTGTACAACTATGCTTATTACGCTTCTACAGAAATAAAAAATTACCAGCATCACTGTAGATAAGCTTTGCTCTACAGTGCTAAGAAAGGTATGTTGACTATCTTTTTCCCTTAAAAAAGATTCTAGTTTTTGCTTCCTGTCCCTGAATAATGTCACTCCGTGAGAAAAGAAAAGGTTTCTGCCTTATCTTTTGTTTGACAGGGTTTAGGGGAGTTTATAGCATTACTTCAGTTCCTTGAACAATCCCCACAGGAGTTCAGACACTTACTTCAGAGGCTGTGTGAAAGATTCTCACATATAATAGTAGGAAGTATTCAAGACAAAGATTGAGACATGAACTGTAGTTGGATCTTGGCTCACATTTCAACACTACTGAATAAAAACCTGTTTACTGTGTCATCCAGTTTTCAGTTTGTGTATGGTCCTCCACTTTGTGACATCTGTATGATTTAGCACTGGAAAAAATAGCTCTGCAAAAGTCACCTGGTTGCATGGTTACTGCACCCAGATGAACAGAACTGGAACGTGCTGTTTAAGAAAGCTTGTTCCTTTGAAAACAAGGTTGTTTTTTTTTCTCTGATTATTTTCCTAGGAAGTTTCTCTTGGCAAAGTGTTCTCTGGGAACTTGTTATTAACCTTATTAAGAACAGCTACCTGTCTGCTGGTATTGGTAGATTGCTCTTATGCTGTAATATTGCATAAATTACAGGTTTGGGGTTTTTTATGTCATATGTTATCTCAAAGACATTTCATCATTCTGTTAGCTTCCAGGAGTTTGTGCTACTAATTAAGTTCAGCAAATGAGATCTTGTTTCTTCATGCAGATACAGACCTCAAAATAAAATTCCAAGACCCAAATAAAGTATAGTGCATTTCACACAGTTAAAAATAATTAGCAAAGATAGAGAAATATAAAGAACTTTAACTGATCTGCATTATTTTTATCACTCTTTCCATTCATACTTCATTGTTACTAATTTTTTTTCTTCAAAAATTATCTTCTCATTTTTTCTCTTAAATTTATCACTTTCCCTTTAGTTCTAGCACTGGAAAGAGCCTGCTCCTGTTGTAAAATATAGATTCATAATACATTAAATTTCTGTTTTGTTGTTTCGTACTACTACTCGCTGCTGAACATAATCATTTCCCAGAACAATTGTATTCATAAAAATGTCTTGCTGTGTAAGTTGTGGTACTTGGGAAGTAAACGGAAGCCAAATTTCCTAAATATCTAAAAACAAAAAGTTCTTGGCACTCTCATCCCCAAAAGCATTTTTCTGAATGTTGATGGCAAGCAAAGTGTCAACAGCGTAGCAAAACGCTGTGCAAACTATTCTGCTGTGGTTTCTGTGAATCTTTCTTGCTAAATGGTAATTGGTTTCTCTACACCTCCTGTGTCTGCCTTTAGTTCTGAAATCTGAATATTTGACTAAAGCAGTATTTAGGGTCTGAGTTTGGAGTAGCCCTGTGTGTCTTGGCTCACTGCATACAGGAATATATATTGAATCTTTTCACCAAAGCAATAGTATCCTTAAAAAAATAAATGGTTTGCATAATTGTCTTTTTATGCTTATGTTGTATGGTTTTTTTACTGTCCAGGCTTTCTACCTTCGAATTCATTTTTCATTTAGATTTTCCTGCTTATTTTTTTTATGTCATCTGAGCTGGACAGAGCTACCTTATAAAATTCCTCTTTACTGAATTTAGCTGTATGTTATGTACTCATAAACATTTCTAAGTTACATGAAGAATACAAAATAAACTAACAGGTGTTTCTTAACCACACTGTTTGTAAACAGTCTGTGTGGAACAATCTGCAGTGAAGCTGTAGTTAATTCATCACAGAAGAGGAAAACAGCCATCAGTTCAAATTTGGCAGGAAACATAGAGGAAACAGTATTGGGGAGAAAATGAAATGCTAACCAATAAAACCTAAAACTGGAAATTCAGCTGTTTTTTTTTTTATACTGGATTGAAGGTTTTTATTGCTTCCAATTAGCCATACAAATGCTGTCCAGAAAGCATCGCTCTTTTCCCATTAAGAGATAAAGTAGTGAGTCAAATGCTAAACACTATGCTGGCATCTGATTTAGTATTTTATTGATTGAAATGGCTGTGCTTACTCTGCTGTTTTGGGTTTGGCTCCAAAACTCTCATGCTTTTGATGCTGGGAACTAATCATCGATCTGACAGCAAATGTGCTGGAGACATATTCCACTACTGCATTGGGTTCAGCCTGTGTTGTCCAGGCTTCCAAGTTTATACTTTAGTCTGATGTATGGATGTAAGAGAGGCTGAAATAATAGGAAATTAATAGAAGACATGAACTATAGAAAAACAGACAAAACACCTTGTTTATTTGCTTTTGATGGTCTGAGTTGCATTTAGCTGTAATGCACACCCTCAGTGAAGTGAGTTCGGCCAGCTCCTGGTAGTCTTCACATTCATCATCCCTCAGTGGCTCATGAGCCATCCCTAACATCCCTGAGCAGTTCCTTCTGTCCTCAGCTACCAGCTGGAGTGTTGCACTTAGAATGTCTGGAGGTGAAACTTGAAGTGAAGGCACCTTGTTTGCTTCCAAATTGCCCATTATTGATCCCTCACAGGTTTTTGTGTGCTTCCTGCACCACTGGCCTCAGCCAGAACTCAGCTGGGACTTTGGAAGACCAAACTCACTGCTGGCCCTGAAGTCCCTTCTTGTGGATGCTTACAGTGCACTCAATAAGCTAAGCTGTTTGTTGGCTGGGACCACTCCTTGTCATGCTAAGGATACTGGCCCTTTCTGCCAGTGTCAAGGAATTTGTCCCTTGTTATAAGCTGAAGCCTCTCATTTAGCACTCAGAGTGCCCAGAACAGTTTCCTTCTTGGGTGAGGATGGCACCAGGCAAGATACGTAAAGGTTTGCAGGACACAGGTGAAGGATGGCTGTGATCCATAGGTGCTGTGGATGTATGCAAACTTCACCATGTCATTGAGACTCATTCCCAAACTAGACGGATTAGGATTCAAAGGTGTAGCAGTTTCACAGTCAGCTTAAGCTGTGCCCTGATCCTGCTGAGTTCTGCTGCTGAGAATGTCAGGACTTGGTTTGGCCAAATGCTAATAATATGTGTAAGCTCTTTGTGGCAAGGATCATCTGCAGTCTGTTTTTGTCTAACACCTCACCCCATGAGTCCTGCTCTGTAGCCAGGACTCCTAGACAGTATGTTAGTACAAATAATAAATAACTGTTACAAAAATATCACAGGCATTCCTGTGTCATTCGCAGTCTGGTTTTAGACTGCTCTCCCAACAACCATGAATTTAATCAGTAGGTTTATAATTAGCTTTATACACATTGAATAATTTAAAATATTAATATGCAGATATATAGGTAAGGGGAGCCTTGTCTGTGTTAAGACCACGAGGGGATGGTCACTGCAGTGGATCTCCTTTTTTGGAACTTCTGTTTGTTTTACGGAGACACCCTTTTCTTGCCCATCCTTAGCATGCTTTAGAAAAAAGTCCTTGATTAAAAGCAAAGAGTCTACCTGTTTTGGGGCTGTTATTTATAAAATGATATAAATAAAGGCTTAGTGTAATGATTATTTGCTTTTGTTTTTTGTCATAGGAAGTTTAATAAAGTGAAAGATTCCAGGGATAACATTTGAAAATGGCAAAAAGAAAAACATTACTGCTGAAGCTATAATGCTAGGCAGCTGAAATGTGAACTTGCTCTTATCATGGCATTAACCTTTACTATAAATGACAGTCTTTCCTTGTGTTGGGGATGTCAGCTGGAGCTCATTTTGTACCCGTGAAAAATGTAGGTTGCCCACTGGATTAATTGTTAGATTTGCTTTCAGATGCTAAGAGTCCTTCTACAAGTTCAGCCATGACTTTGCATTACATTGGTTTTAATGACTCTGATTGAGTGAGAATTTCAGAAATGGCAAGCTTTTGAAGAATAATCTCTAAGCATCTGTAAGTATCAAAAAATGACAGTTTAGCAAACAAAATGCCATTTACCATGTATCTTAAGTCTTCACTAAATGAAGAATCCAGTGCCTTCCTTGAGCTGTTGTCTTAAAAGGCCTTCTGAACAATGATTTATACTCTTCAGAACAAATCCCACTGTTGAAGCTTATGACTCCTCTTAATACTGGGCCAATACCACATGCTCCAGAGCATCTTTGGGAATTTTCAGTGGAGGTGTTGGATGCCCTGAGTCTGTGAATGCGTCGCCCTTGTCCTATGATGAATATGGCACTGTTGCAGTTGTATGCCAGGCACCTGAGATTTTTAGGTGTCTTCTGTTGCAAAATTGATTAGTTTATCAGTGAAGATATAAAAAGAAGCACTTGGCTGGTGTACTGCATCTGTTTAGACCAACATACTTAAAATAAGCAGAGCTATGACTATTCATGCCTTGAGGCTAAATAAGTATCAGCTTTTGTCCTTAACTAGAAAAACTGGACCTGCGGTTATGGTTGCTTTCAGCTGCTCTGAATTTGGCTTTCCTACGCCTTCTACCATGACAGCACTACCACTCATATGGTTATTAGCTGAAGTGGGCCATTGATCTGGCTGAAATATACCCTTCATCTTACAGCATGAGCGGGAACGCAGGCAGGAGGGAAGGAAGAGGCTCACCAAGTTGGGAAAGGAGGTGTCATTCAATCAGTTTAAAGTAATTCTGAAACTGCAGCTACAGAGTTTAAACTTAGATGCACTCCTTAAGGCATTGGCCAAAAGCAAAAGGACACAGGAACCTGTGAAAGTCTCAAACCTTACATCCTTGCTTTAAAGGTTGCCTGTATTTCAAACTATACTTAGGAGTACTCTCACAGCCTAATTCTGGAAAGCCTCTCACAGGTTGGAGTCTGTAGGTCTGCGCTATAAATACTGCCTCTGATCCCCAACTGTCTTTTTCAGTGACATGTAGCATCTGCTGCAGGGAAGAACTAGGTCCATGTGATATGATCTGGAGAATGTTGATAACCGGATAACAGCAGCACTGGAGGTGTGAAAAGGGAGGATGTCTTCCTAATAACTTTTAGTCTGACCAGTCTCTGGGAGGCAAGCAGGTAGTTATTACAGTGCGGTCAGGCCAACAGATCTGCCACCTCAAAATTATCCAGGGAAGCTCAAGCTTCCTTTGACTTCTTGTGTGAAAAGGAAGCAAGCAATGGTCAGTTGTGATGCCAGCCCTTGAGCTGAAGATGGTAGCAGAAGAATCCTGTCTCTAATCCCCTCCCTGGCTGCAAATCAACTTGGTGAAGTCTGTTGCAATTAATGTCTGCTAGCAACTGTTCATACGGTTTCTATGCTGAAAACCTTTCCAGGCACTCTAAGTGGATTTCTGTCAGATGATGTGCATGTCACTAGCAGGAGCCTACGTGCTGGATGCAGATGATGGAACGTGTCTCGCTCCAAAGATCACATTGCAATTGTTTCCCTGATTTAAAGCAAACAAGCAGAAAGGCAAACTGGTGGAAAACTTAAAGATCTGTGCACAGTAATTTCTTTGGTTTAAGAGCCCAGTAAAATTCTGTAGTCTGGTGCTGTGTTCAAGAGTTCACAGAGGTTGAAATATCTGAGACTGAAGTCTCCTTGTCTTCTGCATTCCTCAGTGCTCCTGGATGAAAGCCACTTGCTTCCTGCTTGGCATGGTACTTTCCAATTGTAGTGCGCTTCCTCTTAAATGTCCAGAGGTCTAATGGTACTATTGTAAACCTGTTAAAATTAATGCTGCAGAGGAAACAGCTTAGTTAACTGCTTGTGGAAAATACAGAGGTAGGCTGAACTATCTGGCTGAGGGACACCAAAACCTATTAACCTCTTGAAAGCTGAAAAGCCTTGTCATACCATGTGGAAATCTGTCCCACAGCTTAGCAGGAGAATTACAATTCATTTATGGACAAGCAATATAACTAATGGTCTAGCAAATCAATACTGCAATACAGAGGCAATCCTCAGCTCTTTGGAGTGCTGTCCTTCTGTTAAAGTCCTCACTATTGCCACGTATTTTTTTGGTTTTGCCTTTTCATCTTCATGTGGGAAGCACTGTTACTTAGACAGCGAATGTCTGTTTTTCTTTGGGGCAATAGTGCACGCTGATTTATTACCGTGTGATGTGTGAAAGGGAGTTTTCAGGCTTTTCAATAAGGGATGGCTGCTGAACTTGCTAAATGTGTGCATGCATCCAAGTGTGTACTGAGTTCAACTCAGCTTTTTTCAGTCCATTCTGTATGCTACTTCATGTTCTCAGCTTTTCTTTTTGAATTGTACTAGTTCTTATGCGCAATTTAGAATCAAGCTTGTGTTTCCCCATAAGGTCAATGGTAAACATGATGCTTCCCCCTTCCCATTTCTTTTCTTTTTTTAGTCATAATTTAGGTGTTATTTGGTCTCTTTTTACTGCTACAGAGATGCTACTTGACTTGCTGTGTTGCAAAATTGTATCGGTGTGTTGGGAGGCACATTGGACTGTTGGCCAGCTTGTGACTCTCAACCCTTGCACCTGTTGTGAGGCAACAAATTTCAGGCCTTAAGCTGATTGCCTGGGCTGATGGTGCTCTTGCTTGCCTTTTATAACTGTTGGATTGGTTGGTGCAGTGTAGCTTGGCTGCACAACCAACAAATCCTATGGGTGTTACCACTAGTTCCTGGATATTTCTCATACTTTCTCTTAACGAAAGCTGCCTCTTTGCTGTTGTCCTTTGAATACTGTTTCTAGTTTGGTTGGAAGGAGGCTTGCTGGTTTTTTCCGAAAACAGTCCTAACTTTACCACTCCTGCCTAGCAACAGCATTAGTAATCTTAGAGCTAATGCCTGCTGTTGGCTAAATACATGAGTTGCCAATAGGTCTTTGCATTCTCCTCTTTGTATTCATGCCCTGATGTAATGCAGTTGTAGAAGTTCCTCTGAGGCTGCTTGGTGAGTGCCTTCAGGGAGAAGCTGCAGGCCTGATTGCCCAGTGATGGGCACAAGAAGGTGAAGTACAGTAACCATAGCTGTAAAAGCTCAAGTGTCAGTGGGACAGACTTACCATACAGGAAGCACCTACTCTTTGGCTGACCAAGGGAGGGATTCAAGGTCATTTTGGCAACTAAGGAGAGCTGACCTGTGAAGCAGCTCTGTTTCCTTGGCCAGCAGTGCATGGATGAGGAGTGCTGGTCAGTGTTTTTTTGTTTTTAACCTTCCTGTCCTTCCTATCACCTCCTGTTCTGCAGCCCACAGCAGTGAGCAGGACCACACTATAAATGTCCTCTGCCTTTCAAGCTTGGTTTTCAGACCAGAGCTGACAGACCTGCTAGATAAGAAGTGTGACGTTTTTGTATTAATTTCTGGAGTTACAGGGATCAGCCACAAAGTATTAGCACCACTATACAGTATGTCCTCTGTTGTTTAAAAGGGAGGATAGTGAATAGGTTCAGTTATTTGAGGTTTCACGTAATCCAGGGCAATTTTCAGTGTAATTAATATGTGTCAGGAATTTGACCCTTGTGGGGATAACAAGAAGTTCTGGATAACTGAGGTGATACTGTAAACACGTAGTGAAAATTGTGCCAGAAAACTGTCTGAAAGGTCAGTAGCACCAGCTAATAAAACCTCTAAATTTCTGATCTAGAAAAATACTTTATACAACTTTCACTTGACATAGAAAGACGCAGAAAAAAACCTTTCTTTTTGTACAGTTCTCGGATGTTTTCTTTCATTAAGTTTCTCGTGCTATCCTTAAAGAGGTCAAGCATTAGTTGCTTCTTAAACTGTGGCAACTGCATGAAAAGGATAACTTGAAATATCCTGAGAGTGACACATGCATCAGACATAGATACACTGTTCTGCCTTCCTGAACATGTTTATTTTTGAAGAAAATACAAGCAGATTTTTAAAAAATAATGACTACTACTACAGGCTTGATACTATGTATTGTAAAAAATGTATATTTTGATATTTCATTTTAAAAAATATGAAAAAATGCAGGAACTGCATCAATAATTGGAAAAACTAGTTGCAAACTGGTAAATAAAACAGAATGGTTCCCAGAGACTGCTATCAGAACTTTTACAAAAGCCTTCTTTATAGAGAAGTAAATACATAAATACATATAGTGGGCCAAAAGAACACCCAAAATTTGTAACTAAAGGCAATGTTTAGTGACAGACATTTAAAAAAGAAACATGACATAAAGTTTGTCATAGGGGGGTGGGTTTTGTTTTGTTCTACTTTCTCTGAGAAGTAGTCAGGCTTGATTGATCTTCCTCCTTAGTGCACATGCCTGTATTTTATTTTTACACTGATGAATAGTGACTGGGTGGAATCTGGTGTGTCAGTGGACTAGGATTTTAGACAAGGAAGAAGCAAAATTATTACATCCTCTTGGAGAAGCGTTGCAGTCCAACAAAAAATTGAGTAAGCAAGGTAATAGCAGAATTATTTTAGAATGGATGATACTTTATCTTCAGAAATGTTGCACCAGTTTTTACTTGTTCTTTCATTCTGTCTGTAACAACCCAAAGAGCAAAATTCAATCCAATATTATGATTAGTTTGAAGGGAGTTTAGGAGCTATATCTTCAGGCATGCTTGGCCTCCATTTTCAAGCATCTCAGATCTTCACATGATGCAATCAGCCGTGATCAAAATCTATTTTCCTGCAAAGTATCAACTTACTGGTATGAGTCCCCTCATCCCTTTTATGCTAAAGCTATATGGCATCTCAAGTGTCTGCCCTCAGGAATTTGTACCTAAGAAACAACAGATTGACGCAGTTAAAGGACGGAGAGAAAAAAGGTATTTGTCAGCACAGTGTTATCAGCAAACCTGGTAACTCTCTGCCATCTGCTCTTATGCTCTTCTGCATAACGGTAATGCAGAATTTTGGGGAGGATGATGGAATCATTCTAGTGAAATTTACAGGAGGCTACTCATAAGCATGATGACTGTGCCTGAGAAAATCCAAAATCTGCCTACAGTCAGCATCCACAGTATTAGACTAAGCTGGCTAGTTCCCAGAGGTGTTTGAGACCTTAAACGCTCTTTAGTCCTTACCCTGTGGTTGATCAGAGATTAATCACTTGCTTTTTAAAATACTATTACCCAATCTCTTGAGCCACCCAATCCTGAGTAAAATTTACTTTCTACAATATGATCCTAGAGAACTGAAACTCCTTGAATTCCAGACTTTTTCATATTTTTTGAAGAACTAAGAGTTCTTGGTGTTCTCATACTTGCATCAAAAATTCTTGCAGATAGTTCATCATGCCAAGAGTAGTTCACCTTGCTTATTTTATTTTGTTTGGCTGAAATGTGATGAGCAATATTAGAAATCCAACACGTAAATCTTAATACAAGCTATTAAGTAAGCAAATTACACACCAAGAACTTCAAAGACTGTGGTCAGTATCCTTCATCACAGCTTCCAGTATAATTTATTCTCTTTTTATAGCAGCATACAAATATTCTTGTCCTTTATAACTATACAGGTTGGAGAAATAAGAATGCCAGACTGAGGTTAGGAAGCAAATAGGAAGTAAATAAGAGGAAAATAAGTCAACTGCTCTATTCAGGATAATGGAAGGTGGAGTTTGGGATATGCCAAAGAAGGGAGAACCCTGGATAACCTCTGTGTTTTGGGTGTGGGCAACTCACTGAACAGCCTGCTTGGGTTTGGCAGCAGCATCTATCACCCTGGCTCAGGACTGCCACAGAGCAGCTCTTGCAGGAGAGCAACTTGACGCCAGTGCCTTTTCCATTCAGGGGCAAGCGGCCCAAAGGCATGAGATCAACTTAGCAGTGCAGCACAGCACATTTGGGGATTTCCAGGTAGCCAAAAAGCCCCAGAAAGTGGGTGCTGCTCAGGTGCTAGCTGACTCTCCAGGCCCTCTGCAGTCACACAGAGAGTACAGGGAACACTGAAGCCCCTGTGCAGCTCTGGACTGTCTGGCATGTACATGAACAGGCATGTGTGACCAGTACCTCCTGGTACCTCCTGGGTGGGTGAGACCCCTGTGCTGCAGTTCGGGAAGTGTTCCCACATCACCTAAGGTGGTTGCATAGCTCTGCAGCCCCTGCTGACCTTGTAAACCCCAGGTAGATCTCAAAAGGTTCTCTGGATATAAGGGCTGAGCGTCAGCTGGGTCTGTGCATTCAAGCAAGTCAGTACTGTGTCTGATGAATATTCCCCTGTCGCTAGGAAGGGCAGTATAGAGGCGCTTGCCAAAGCCAATAAGTCCTGCTGGTCTTGAGCTGATTTTGGGTAGCCATGTGTAACATTTGCATTCTCCAGAAATCTGTGCCTGTGGGAGTGGTTTGGAGACGTGAGCTGGCTGGGGACTGCAGCTCTGCAGTGCTTTAAATCAGCTAATTTACTGGCAGCTTCTTATTGGTGGTGGAGCTAGTACAGCTGCTTTCATGGCCTCTGAAGCCTGGCCAAATAATCTTGCTGGACTCTACTGGTTCTGCTGTGCACATACACCTCTCTGTGATCAACTCTGAGTCCCGTCCGTCTGTTGAGGAAAGGAAAAAAATCATATTTACTTTAAATTTGCTATTTTCCTTTATAAAGTCTCATCAGCTAAGTTTGACTAAAGTTTTAATGTGGCTTTAAATTGTAAAGGCTTTCAGAAATAGCAGGTGAGGAGCTGGAAGCTCGTTGTTTGATGCTACATGAACATCTCTGCTGGCCTTATTTGTGACTGTTCTGAGCAGGAGTCACTGGTTATACCCAGGTAAGCTGAATTGGCTATTTTCCTCTAACAAACAAAGGGTTATCTCAGGTCTGTCAAGGACAGAGGGTAGGGTATAAACTGAAGTTTTAAGAATAAATTTAAGAATAACTGATTTGTTTCCCCTTTCTGTTCCCATCACCAACAAGTGAAACAAGCTATTTCTGCCATCTCCACTGCTTAGTTCCTGATCCTAAAGACCTGGTGTGATACATGTGTTCATCTTTTTACCCTTGTTGCTTTGTGCATTCCAAGGGGAGAGAGTACACCTCTAATGTGTTGAAGAAAACTGACCAACAGGAACATCTGTCCTGGAGGAGAAGAGATCCTTTTCTGTCCTCTGTTCCGCTGTCCAGAGGAACCAGAACCAAGACATTGTAAAAGAGTTGGGAAAAAGCCTTACAATAGGAATACACCATATTAAAGAAGTGGTCCTTTCATTCCCTCTTATTTTAATCATTGATTTTATGTACATTAATGTGAGAAAATTCTACTTCTTAAATATGGTATATTATTGTACTACTTTTTGTTCCTCCTGAAAGCTTAGTCTTCACAACTGGAAGTTACCATGTAATTTGTAATGTAATGTAATCCGTGAATCCTGTTTTCCAAATGGCCCTTCAAAGGCATATCTGCATGACCTTAGACTTAATGAACAGTAGTAATTTAAGTAGACTTAATGAACAGTAGTAATTTAAGTTGGCTATTCTGCACAATGCATCTAGGTTTGCAGCTACCATAGCTTCATGAATAGTTGTGCTAACTCTTCTAATATCTAGGGAATGCTTTACTGATGACTGAAAAAGGATGCAAAACAAATCATTGCCAGACTATTGGGTAGCTCATCTTGCCTGGAATATTTACCACAAAAAAACCCCACCAAAGCTGCAGATATTCAAGATGACTGACAATTATGGCCGTGCCATCTAGACACCAAATGTAGGTTTTCAAATCTGGGAAAAAACAACAGATACATGGATTAGTATTGGGGTATTCAGTAATTCAAGCTGTTATATTGTATATGGTCAAAGTTACAAACTGCCACTGATTTAAACTTAGGATAGTTTTGCACAGACATTTTGATTGTCTGTAAAATGAACTTGCAGAAAATTGGAAATTATTCATTTTCTTCCCCTTCCTTTTCCTCACAAAAATCATTCTAGACTTCGAAATATGAAAAGCTTCGTATTTATTTTTTTAGTATAAGTAAAAACAATAAGGGTAGGTTTTGCAAGTCAAATGTACTGGAACTTCATTCAGCAGAAAAAGCCAATTAAAAAAAATAGCGTTTTTTGGACTTGAGCAGCTTCTTTTAGAAGTATTTGCAAGGAGACCCCAACCTGTACATTAAAGAAGTCCAGTACATTTTATGTTATGTTGGCATGAAAATGCAAAGCTATGAGTGGGGGGAAAATGTATGTCAGATATCATGTAACAGCAGCAAAGAGATTTCTGATTTTTATCAAACCTTGACCACCACAGATTATTAAAACATATTCCTTGGCAACAAAGAATAGATGTTTAATTTGAAAGAAGAAGTGGAATTTGTTGCTTTTTTTGCAGAGGTCACGAACTGAACAGGAATGAGTCCTCTCTGGCAGTTTCATTATTTTGCTGTTTGCCTTGGGGAATGGAGATTTGGTCTGATTTTTAAAGCTACTGCCAGGCCCCCAGCCCCCACAGGCAGCTTTCTTGCATCTTTCAAGGCCCACCTACAGCAATTGTACTTGGACATGGGGATGCAGAGGCCCTCCAACAGCTTGGGCTGCATAGTGTCCTAATTCCTGCAGTGGATTGCTGTCTACTGAGAGAAGTCCAAGTATTGGCAACTGTTATTAGTTTTTGGCTTTAAATGGAAGATAACTTTGCTTAATATACCAAGCAAAAGAGAACATACCATGTAAAAGAACGGGGCAAGAAAGTAAAGTCATGGTAGTAATGAGTAGTTACTGCAATTAGAAGTGTTATGAAGCTGGCAGGCAGTGGTCATACATTCAGTTTTAGAGGTTTGATGTCAAATCAGTTTTAATTTTAGGTACTAATGTCCTTTGTACCTTTACAGTTTCAAACCCTAAAAATAACCTTTAAAAATTGTCAGCTGTTCTGTGGCTGTGAATGTTCAAAGTTTTGTGCATAGCTGGTTCAATATAGCTGGATGTTGCAAAACTTCAAATTAAATTCATTGTGCACATATTTTTATTAAAATCCTATATTTTTAGGGCTTATACAACTGTGATGAAATTTGCTTCTGTGCCTGAGTGGGAAGACAGCTGATAAATGACATGGGGAAGGTATGAATTGAGACTATAACTCCAATACAGTTTTGCATCTCTAATTAATCAGGTCCTTGTGGATCAGAAAAGCATTATGTTAATTCTCACTATTGCTCATTTCTGTTTCTTTTTAAACAAAAAGCAGTTGGTAGTGATCACAGGTTGAGAAGTATTTTTTCAGATAGTCATCTCTGAATGTGCAGGCAGATGCACTGATTATGCTTTACATTACCTATATTGGTTTAGAACAGATATTGCTGGTCACATAATTAATGACACACAGACACACCTTTTCAGGTGGACAGAATTTTTCCTCATTTCCTTTTCTGCTAGACCCACTCCATCCCAAAGGTCCTGTTGCAAGTTTCCTGGAGCTGAGTCCCTTGACTGAGTCCCAACAGTGCCCTTCCTGGAAAACAAGGTTATTTTCTCTACAGTCAAGTCAAAATATAGAAAGCAGGTGTTGGGTATCAGTGCCCTGAGATATCAAATGTGATCAAAGGGATCCCATGAAGTTTAGACTCGTCAAGCAGAAAGAGGAAGGGTATGTGAAAAGAAATATATTATCTTTTAGCAGACCTGCTAATACAATTAAGAAAAACACGGAATAAATTTTAGCACATAGATTTGCTTTGCATAGGTAATCATCTTTACCATTAAAGTACACTATCTTAGACCACATAAGTAGTTTTTAAAAAACATCTGTTGTGCAATGGCTTAACACACAAATTGCCCTGACAGCATCTGGAAAGGCACGGGTTTATTCAGCAGTGCTTGGTTTTAGTTGATGGCTATACGTAACACATGAAGGACTTACTTGTGTTGGAGCTTAAGCTAGCTGTGATGTTCCTTTGGACTACCCTAGGGCTGTACCTTTTGGGTATATTGCTCAGGAGGTAATTCAGCTGTATTTATCTATGAATTTTTTTTATTTTTTTTTTTTGGATGCAGAGTGATAAGCTTTAACACTATGTCTGTGAAAAAAACATACCCTCCCATATTTATGCTCAGGTTAGTTTCTTTGGTGGTCTCCTTTACTTATAGACTAGTTTTGTTTTCACAGTATCTGATGTAGTAGTTCTTATGGCTTACAACTCTAGATGTAAAGTTCATGTATTTTTGTTTACTTTAAGGAGTTTGTTTGGGGTGGCTGTCTTTTGAGATCTAAATCAGATCTGTCAGACTGTGTACTTTCCTTAGTGCTTCATTGTGTCCAGATAATCACACACAAATAAACCAAACATAGAAAACAGCACATTCTCCTAAGCTGTGAATTTCTTGCCCATTTTTATATTTTGCCATAGAGCCCATTTGTGGGGGCAGCAGCTGCAAGGATGTGCTGAGAAAGGAAAGTGTCCTGTTTCCCCAGCAGGATGTCCTGAGGGAAGCATTGTGGCACTAGGTGTGGTTTCAGGGTTGAAACAGTTGAAGTCTATGTTTCAGTTAGTAGTCATACTCCTGCATTCATGATGTGAGTACAAATAAAGGTCAAATTTGTCTTCATGACCTTTTCACCCCTCCTTCAGGTAGACAGCACAACTATTGCCAAGAGGATGGATAAGAAGGAGTAGGTGCCAGAGATGCAAGCTCTGGTTGCCTTGAGAGCATTGCCATTGTGATGGTTTTATCCTTCTTGGCTCTTTTGTAGCTCTTTCCTCAACAAATTCTGCCACAGTTTTTGTATTGACCCACTCCATAGCCCAACCAGCAAGGCAGAGGAAGTAAGTTACAGTCTTTCCATCACAGCAAAAGGAGCCATGCCTTACTTTTTTTGGTAGTTTTGTGTTTTTAACCATCTGGCTCTGGATTTTACCCAGCTGGCAAGGTGAATTCCCAGCAGCTTCTCGGAGCGCTTGACTACAATTCACTGTACAGGAGCTTGTTTTTAACCCTGCTCTTGGTAAGCCTTATTCATAAAAAATAAAGTGAAAAGTGGGTAACAGAAGAAGTCATAAAACTGGGGCCCAAACCCAAGCCAAGCTCTATCATCTGGTACTACAAAGATAGTGAGAGAGTGACACTGAGAGTGAGCTGCAGAGAGGGGGTGGAAAGGAAATGTTGTCCTCTTCCTTGGCCATAGCATGGCTATTACTATAGAATATGGCATCAGATAGGCACTCCCTCTCCAAGACCGGGTGAAGTCTGACATCTGGTTGACATCTGGCTGTGATTTCATCAGCATCGGAGCCAGTGAATAGACTTGAAATGCTTTGGGGGTTTTCCCTGCCTGCCTATGTTCTGTCTTCATTGCTGTAAACAAAGCCATCTTACTCAGGGTGTATCTTGGGTTTGGCGAATCTGAGGGAATTCACATCATCTGATTGCTCTCTCCCCCAAAGACATGGATGTTGACTGAGCCCCCATTAGTTTAAATGTTTTATTTGTGCCTTCAGGGATAATGACCTGATGTAGCAAGGAGTAATATCAGGACCTACTTAACTAGTGAAGTCATAGGGTCAGCCTTGTGCTCATGCTGTGTGCACTCCTCCCAACCCCCCGCCGTGGTTTGCTTTTGCTTCTTGAGTTGAAGGCTACTCTTGCTCATGTCTTTCCTGTGGTCTCCTCCCATTATTTTCTTCTTTCTTTTCCTGTTATCCTTCTCCTTTCTTGTCCACAGTGTTCCTTCTTTTATATCATAGCATTCTGCAGGGACTTTAAGCTCTTTTAAAAAATTGCAGAAATAAGATACATCCATTCTGTACCCAGCATGAAATTTTCACTACCTGCGCAGGACATACAGTGCCATTTTATATTCTGAGGTACTTGCATTTGCCTTGCATTATATACAATATGGTCATTCCTGTTTGGGGATTTTAGTTTTACCCATCATACAAATGGTAGTAATACACTGCATTGCATAAGGAGCTTATAAATGTGGCTCAAATTTGTTACAGGGCAAAGATCTTAAAAAGCAAATCATCTGGTGGTGAAGGACAGATGTAGGAAAATATCAAGACAATTTCCTGAGTAGTGCTGCTGTGCTTCTGATTTTCTCAAAGGATTGCAAGCTTTTAATTTTAAATTTGCTTTTTAGTTTCTTGAGGACAAGTGTACTCACAATTTGCTTTGCTTAACACTTTTCATTTATTTTTGGCTTGCTTTTTATAGCCCCTCCTGCCTCCCCCCCATCTTCTAGTGCTCTAGGCACTTGCAGCACCTAGTGAGTCTGGTTGGGAGCAGCAGGATCTGAACACCTTGGCACTTCCAGTGAGATCTTTGGCGACAAGTACTGAGCAACACAGAGGGAGCTGGGTTTGTTTAGTCTAGAGAAGAGGAGGCTCAAGGGAGACCTCATTCTCTCTCCAACTACCTAAAAAGAGGTTGGTTGTAGTGAGGTGGGGGTCAGTGTCTTCCACTGTGCCTGCAGGGAGAGGACAAGAAGAAATGGCCTTAGGCTGAGACAGGGCAGATTCAAGTTAGATATTAGAAAAAAATTTTCACTGTAGGGTAGTCAGGCGTTGGTATAGGTTGCCCAGGGAGGTGGTGGAGTCACCATCCCTGGAGGTGTTCAAGAGGTGTCTGGTTGTGGCGCTGGGTGATGTGGTTTAGTGGTTTAGGGGCTACAGTAGTAGTTCCAGTGGATAGATGGACAGGATGATCTTGAAGGTCTCTCCCAACCTTGATGATTCTGTAAATCTATGTTTCTATCTTCAGGCAGCCTTAGATATTCCTGAAGGTTGTTTAGAGCCACATTAGGGGTTTCAGATGTATTTTGTGCAGTTGCAGTATGGTACCAACTGGCCCATTTCTTCACACAGTTTTATGGTGGTTTTTGCCTTTTTGTTAAGGGAGCAGGGCTGTTGTTGGAGGAGGCACATCTTTTCCTTGTTGACTGCCCAAAAAGAAGCAGAAAAAGGCTGGGCTTTCTTAGCAAAGATAGTCTCCGTCAGCTTCTTCTAGCGACGTGCTGGAAGGCCCTGCCTGCGGAGCCGGGCGGTGCCGTGCCAGCCCGGTGTGCCCTACTCCTGCTCGTTCAGTCTGATCATCGCTGTGTTTATTCTCTGGACCTGCCTTCTGCCTTCGCGGATCACAGGATCCCACGCTCGTTAACTTCCCAGCTTTGCCCTCCGGCCGCGCCGTGCCCGGGCGGGTGCCGGGAAGCGGCGCTGCGGTGGGTGGAGTTGGTGCTGCGGCCCCGCCGCCGCAGCTGTGCCGCTCCCGCCCGGCCCGGCTGCCGCGGGGGGACGAGGGGATCGGTCCGGCTGGCGGGCTGGTAAGTCCTGCTTTTCCTCCATGCTCCCAGGGTCCGTCTCTTTCTGGTTTTCCCCGGTAGCGTTTAATTTTCGTGGGTGAGGCTATTGTGTGACAGAATCTTTTTGGGATGTAAGCAGTCCTGACTCCCTTGCTGTTCTGGGTGGGGGGTAGTTGCCTTCAGTTGCCTTCAGTTCTGGTGCGCTGTCAGCCTTCTTCTGGAGATTAACCACCTCAGCTTCTACGTGAACGTGTCCCGACTGCGATCGAGTTCCTTCCAAATTTAGTGATCTGCCACAGAAAACTATGTTGTGTGAAGTTTTGTTATATATACAGTGAAGCATATTGTATAAACAGTAAACCACAGATACATACACACGCACATAGATAGCAAAATATATATACATAGTTAAACATATATGTATAGTTAAACACACATATATAGTGAAATATGTACAGTAAAGCATATTGGATAAATAGTGACAGATATACATACTTACATGTATACGTATGTATGTATATATATACATATACATATATACATACACACACACACATATATATGTATATGTATATATATACATATACATATATACATACACACACATACATATATATGTAGAAAGTTCCCAGTCTTTCTCATGAAAGTTTTTTCCCGGTGTACTTGAATCAAATATTTCAGTATTTCTATGAGCCTGTGAATCAGACAAGATCCATTACTTTTATGCAGATAAATTACCACCACTAATTACTTACTTAAAATGGAAAAATAAGAGAATTTGGAAGAAATGTTGAAAGCAAACAAAAGGCTTTAAAGGGTCTGTATAGGAAATTGCTCAGAAAAGCAGTTTGGAATTTATTTTTTAAGAGATCTTCCAATTTATTCTGGAGCAGGGAAAATATCAGCATTCCAGAAATGAAAAAGGCCACCTGTTTGTCTGCAGCTGTCCTGCAAAACAGAGCAGTGCTACTGGCAACTAATAATATCTCCAACTCACAGAAGTGGCATGTATTTGGCATTTTATTCAGTGTTCTGTGCAGACATACAGCTTGGCTAGCTTTTATTTTCCCCAGGTTTATCTTTATATCTCATCCAGGCCATGCAGTAGCGCACTGACAAATGATGGCTCCACAGTGATAAGCTGTAGGACCGATTTGCAGTGCGAATACAGTGAGAATGTTTTGTATACTATTGTGGCAGATGAAAGGAATGGAAGTGGGCCAAATTTGAACTGTTTGCCATTGCATCTGATCAGCAGATCCTATGGAGAGAATTTGCCTGCTGTGAATATTTGATTCTCACTAGCTTGAGCTATCTTCTGTGTTGGCAGTGCTACTGTGTGAATTTGCAGTGGCTTTCCAGGGTGTCTGTCCTGCTCAACTGCCAATTTCTGGTGTTTTTTGCAGGATTCAGGATTTTGTGCACCACTTCGTGCATGAGGAAAATTACTTAATGCTATACAGTGAACATTTTTTCATATTTGTAATACAGAAGTTAAACCCAACCAAACAAAACCTGATTACGAGTGAGCAGTGTATTATTTTTTCCTCCATGCACCTTCATGAAGGTGTAACCCCTCCACCACCTACTCTCCCTGCATTACCTGCAGGTGGTTTTCCTGGCAAAGTGATTTCGTAGAGGTGAGTCTGTCGATTACACACCAGAAAGGATGAAAAGGTGGTGGTATTGAAATGGAGTTGTGAGTGCAGGAGCATTTTTCCCTTCCCTTTTCCCTTTCTGCACCCTTATTTGTCCATGACCCTTCTTACTGGTTCATGGCTGACTTTGCCTGAGAGTTCATAGTTTTCTGTGTTGGTTAATTTTTTGTTTCTGAAATTTGGTAAAGCAAAACACTTACATTAATAATTTTTGGTTTTCTATACTGACAAGTAAATGACATTGCTTATAGTGCTGATCTAACAGGAACTCTCAGGACTTTGCTGAGGAAAGCAGAAAAGGGTTGGGATTTAATCTGTCAGTGTATCCTATGCTTGTGTCCTGTGTCTGTCACCACACTGAAGTGTTTGTCTTCTGTAAGCAGCGTATTTAGACTTTCTGTCATTTTATCAATTAAGCGTATTTAAAATTTTGTTGCTATCTGTAGATATCTGTAGATTATAGATTTAAAATTTATAGATCTGTGTAAATATATTTATGGATATAAAATTTTATGTTTTAAAAGAATAGAGAAAATCTGCAAAATAAATTTAGACTGTAAACTGTCAACTTGCTTTTCCTCTGTGTGTGTGAAGGACAAAAGCCAGAAGATTTTTATTTTAATACCGTGGAGTAAAACCAAGAGGAGCCAGCATGAGACAGTTGCAGGAAGTAATAGCTGAGAGAAAGACAATATCATCTCCATATAAAGTATTGATGAAATTGTGTGTTAGTGCCTTGTAGGGACTGCCAAAGGGACCAAATTCTGGTCGTGTGTCTTCTGAGACCACTGTTAAAGATACCACCGTGTTAGCTGAGGCATGGCAGCTGGCCACGCTGCGATCCTTGCCATTGCAGTGTGACCCATTTGCATGACCTATTTAACTCTGCCAAGTTGAAAGGAGCTGGGCAGGCACATTAAATGTGTCTTTTCAATCACTTATTTAAAGTAAGGATGTTTCATATACATTGCTACTTGTAAACCTGCAGTCTTTTGCTTTTTTAGTTTCTTCAACGGTGACAAAAAGTAGGACTTTGGGTGACTACAACAGACACTGAACAAAAAATCCTCTCAAAAGGTGTAAAAAAATTTTTTTGAGAACTGAAGAAACCAGGACCGGATCAATGCAAGGTGTAGCAATCCTGAGAGAAAGCTTTGCTGGGAGCTTCGTCTTAACGTTAAGACTCCTTCCTTTCTCCTTTTAGTGGCTTATGAGTGCTTTTCTCCAGTGTATTAATCGAACTTACAAATTCAAATTTCATCTGTACTAGAGCAAACTAGGAAAAGTTTAGTTTTGCAGTAGAATAAGATATGTTTTTGGCTTGGGCTTAGGCAGCCTAGGCAGGTGTTCTTGAATAAATATGGTACATGAAAACATCATTTTTGTTGGCTTTTTTTTTTTTCTTCAATATGTTGAAACAAATGGCCATTTTTAGTACCATTGGGAAATAAAAATTATGAGATTGTTAGCAAAAGTAAAAACTTCTTTCAGTGCTCACTGATTGCATGTTGTTGTTATGTGTCTTTGTGCCCATACAAGATACTAGCTTTCTGAGGAACTGTTTGGGTGATGATGTTAGTGACTGTTGGCAAGTGTTTTTGCTATGATGACCATCAAAGCAGGTAGGCAAACAGGCATAGGGTGGTGACACTGTCTTTGAGAAGTGGGCATTTGTTCATCAACAGAAGAACTGAGTTTCCAAACTAAATGGCTGCCAGATGGACTGGTGTTTTTATTACTGCTTGTCATAACTTGGTTGTGAACTTTTGGCATAAAGATGGGTGCAATTAGTTATCTCCCGCTTTCCTCCTCCTTTGGTTGTTTTCTAAGCTTGTTAAGTTACTATGTCCTCTGTGTCTTGTATATTTTTGTTAAATTTGGAAATACTGTTTGGAACTTTTTTGGAATGCTTTTGCATTTTTATTAGATTTACACATTGATCTACCCATCGTTTGAAAGTGACCAGAACTGTCCTCCATCAAAGACAAAACACAAGACTTACTCACAATGCAGTTGGAAAAATTATAATGCAAACAGTAAGCCAGATGGAGAATTTTACAAGCGTCTTTTCATGTCATGAATGATGCTGTCTCCCTGGGTTATGGGCCCTCTGCTCTCTCGACTGCTGTTCCTTTCCCCCTGGCTCGCCTCCAGAGCTGTTAAGTTTCAGCCAGGGAAGAAAGGGAGATTTGGACTCCTCTGAATTTCCAAGTCTGTATTTTTTGCGGTGTGGCTGGCGAGCTTTGTGTGTGAGAGTGTTGGCATGCTGAGAGCCGCAGTGATTAGCATTCTGATTGCTGCCCCCCAACAGAACAAACAGGACTGCTCTCGAGGAGCCATGGCTTCCCACCCAAACAAAGGCCTGGGAGCAGATGTGGGGAGAGCCCTGCTCATGAATCCTGCTCTGTCACACAGGGTGGGTAAGGGCTAAACACTACCCAGGCTCTTCCGGTTCCTAGTTTTTGCAAAAATGGAGGTCTCTGCCACACTCTGTGGTTCTGCTCCTTTGTAACTCTTCACATGGCAGCTTAAATTTAGTTGGAGATTTAATATGAGAGGCCTCAGAGAATATCAAGCTGTACATTATGTCTTTACTTCGTCACACATCTACAGTTGCAGATGCTGATCTAACAAACATACATATCTAAACACTTTTTCTCTACTGACCTTCAAGATGTATCCACATAAGAAATATTCACTGGTTCTGTAAAAGGGAGCGGTATACATGCGTATGTGTAAGTATAAAACATATTAACTGTATGGTGCACATCCAAATCTAATACCCTGGGTGCAAACCTGTGTGTCATCACTTGCATTGGGTTTGAAAGGGGATTATATCAGTTTGTGCTTAGTCTCTCTTAGTTATTGGATTTTAATGTTTACCCTTTGAAAAGTGTAAATCCTTCATAAAAAGTGTTATAGAATTGTTGTTTCTTCTTACAGACAGTGGTCGTGTTAAGTGTAGCTTCAAGGTTTTTATTTCAGAAGCCACTCTTTCCTCAGTGGCTTCTGACTGATTAAGGTTGGAGAGGCAAGAGACCAGTTGTGTTAACTGGCTTGCTCGTATTGACATGCAGAATCTTTTCTGAACAAACTGCTTGCTTAAATGGTGGTGGGCTGTTTCATATCTACTCTTCCTGCTTCCTTCAGAAATCCTGCCTTTTCTACCCTGAGGTTGTGTTGGCAGCCTACATCAGTAGGTGGGGAAATTAGGAGGGCTTTTTCAGTTAAAAAAGTTGCCAACATCTGAGCTTGAAAAGAAGCAAGTCAGTAAGCTTGTTGTAGTTACTTATTTTGGGGGGAAAAAATAAAAGAAAAGGAAAGAAGTTTAATATCTATCAGGTTTTCAAACAAAATCTATACCGACTTCTTAAATTATGTGACTGGAAATGTCTTTGGTTCTTTATTTAGCTAATGGTATGACTGTTCATGAAGAGATACTGAGTTAGAAAGAGGTTGGTTTGGAAAGATAGATTTTTAAATGAAAGAGAGTTAAAAGTGTTGGGGGTTTTTTGTGTCTCTTTTCAGGATAATATCATATTATTCTTAAGAGGCTGCAAAGAGCTAGGACTTAAAGAATCTCAGCTTTTTGATCCTGGTGATCTGCAGGACACATCAAACAGAGTAACCATCAAGTAAGTACAAAAGCAGTTTGTGATTAGCATGTTACAGCATGTGATGCAATAGTAAATATTTAAGGATAAGCAAAAAGGCTATAGAACTGTCACTTGTATAAAACAAATAGGGAGCTGAGGTTTGGGAAACCTTCAGTGCTGGGAAGAATAGATTGTTCCATTCAACAGGTTTTGTCTAAGGGCTGTTATTTTTCCCACAGAGATCAACCACAGCTCTTTTAAAATAGGACAATGTTTGGACAATACTCTCGGGCACATGTTGTGACTCTTGAGGATGGTCCTGTGCAGGGCTAAGGGTTGGACTTCATGATCCTTGTGGGTCCCTTCCAACTCAGCGTATTCTTTGATTCTGTGAAAATACTGTTTTAGTTAGGCAATGAGATTTTTAGGGACTTGGGGGTTTTCCTGAGTCTAAATTTAGTCTATTCAACTAATGAACTATTGTAGTACAGGGGAAAAAAATCAAAGCTCAGAATAAAGAGTTCTGATGTTGCAATATAGGGCATTTATGGCCCTCTCAAACTCTATGAGGTGCAGACATGAGCACAGTCGGCTTATTTCCCTACAAGAGCTATAGGGTGGGAAGCAGTAATGGGGCTGAAGATGTCTCTGTGGACTGGAAATGCTACAGTTTAGATACTTTCTCACCAAAGCCACACACCTAGTACCACACAAATTGCTTAAGTTCCCAACCCTCCAAAAGCACCCCACAGTCTCATAAAATTAACAAATTTTGTGATTGGTGTTATTTAAAAGTTTTCCTGAAAGTTTTGGGTCTATCATGTGTAATATTACAGTTATAACAGAAGTTATTGGTCCACAGACCAGAAAATGCTGCTGAGTTGATTGAATGGCCTCATTTCATTTGGCCAAAAAGTTCACTAATAAAATCCTTGTCAGACATACTCATTTTAGAAAAGTATATGGAAACTATTTACTAAATTTCAGCAGCTTTTTTTTTTTTATTCTTTTCTGGCAATGGAAGCTGGGCAAGTTTTCATGGTTTTCAAGCATTGTCTGGGAAAATTCAAAGGCTCTGAAAATCAAATTGGCTGCTTTCCTTGTTTGAAGGAATAGTCTCCCATTTTTTACTCCTTTCCAAGTTTCTGATGCTAATATGAGGTTTTCTTGCCTATGCACACCACTGAGAGGGGGCTGTGTGACGTATTTATTCTAAATCTGATAATACTGTAATGAAAAAGGTTCTTCATGATGTCCTATAAATCATTACAGGGAGTGGCTGGAGAGAGTTGCAAAGCAATCCCTAATCTCCATTTAAAACCCTAATCTTCATATGACACTGGAAAGAGAGGGGTTTTTCTGATAAGACCCTTGATTTTTTGGGTTTGAGGATGGATGGAGTACCTTGATGGAGGCAGGCTGAGACACTGGGACTGTGATGGAGCTCCAAGGAGAGCTGTCCAGCACGTCACCAAGTTAAGCCTGACATCATAAACTCTGCAGAGCTGGCCTGGCCCTCTGCTGAATATGATGCTAGGTAGATGTGAAGCACCTCACTGGCATGGCTTTTTTTCCCCCCATCAACATTTCAGAGAAGACAGCTGTGGAAATGAGCCAAATGTTTTCCTAGCATTGGCCAAGTTCATGCTGAGTAACTGAGTTGAGCTGCACAAGCCAAGTCCATGACTCTTGTAGAGAAATATGTTGAAGACATGTCTTCTGTTAGCTGGTTCCCAAAGCATGAAGGTGATTTTTCCCCCCTTTTTGTAGACTTTTGGGTTATTTTTTAAGTATGGTGAAAATGTTACTTGGTTAGTGGTGGAGGATGAACATGACATTATTGCACATGATTAACATAATGAAATGTTAACCTTTTTTTTTCATATAGGTGGAAATTGAGGTATGCATCAGATCTATTTTTTTGGATCATTCTGCTTATAAAAGTTATGAGCTAATGCTGTAAAGAATTTTTTCCTGACTTGTTAAACAAAACTCTTTTCCACTGTTATTTTATAAAGAAAAAAACCAGACTGTTCTATTTTTCTTATTGTGTGGGTATTGGTGGACAAAATTTTGGCTTAAAAAGATGTTATCAAAAAATACTTTGTTTTACCCTTGCCTATATTTAGGCTTTTGTTGTTCTAACAGATTTAAGTACATTTACTTTTGGTTTTGTCATACTGGAGTGGTCTTACTGTTATAGTAGAAGAAAATAATCAGGAGACAATTTTTACTAAATCTGAAGTACTCTTGTTTATTTTTCAGCACTTAAATGTGATACACACTTCCTCCAATTTCTTTAATGCTTTCTTTACTGAATTTTGAAATGTTCATGTTTGCACAAACTGTGTGCCTTGTTGTATCTAGCGTAAAAATTCCACCCTTTCAGGAGAAAGGGTGGAATTTTTTTGGGAAAAAAAAATAAATTGAGAAGGATGCCAGTGTTCAGTCTGAGTACTCACGTATACATTGAAAAAATAAATGTATTCCACAGCATGTTCTGTTTTAAGTGGCAGGATCTTTGTGGCTTCACCCATCTACTTTGTTCTTTGTGATTCTTGTTCCACAGAAGCACCTGCAATATTTCCTTAATGTTTGGTGATGTCTCCTGTGCATGTTCAGTTGCTTTCACAATCTGTATGGGTTGCATGATTTATCACAGAACAGAACCTGTGATAACTGCAGAATATATTTTAGCAGTGAGGACTTTTGTCTTCTTTTTGTAAGAAATCAGCAACTCTAAAGGAAATATTTTTGGCATTGTTCTACTTTACTGTGGGACCATTATAAACACCTTTTATTTTTGTGCTTCCAGAGTTCTGATTTAATGATTGAAATAATGGTGACAAAATACTCCCATGTTATGAATAAATGAGTGTACATCTTCTTAGCTTTCATGTGTTTCTACCCAGCAGAAGCATTCTGCAGGATTTTGTTAGGGAAAATGTGATTTGCTGCATACAGACTCTTGGAAAGTGTGTCTACTTTCTGATTTTTTTCCCTGTCTTTTTTTTTTTTTTGTGTGTGTGTGTGTTTATGTGTGCAACCAGGAACATTGACTGTACTAGGAAGCTGAAAAATGTAAGTACATCACTTGGAGTTTGTTGAGGTTTTTTTGTCTGGTTAATCCTGTATTTGGCCTGAGCAAGAACTGTGTCAGTAAAACCTGAGTACAGATAAGTATTACTGAAAAGTCCTTCTGAATACAAACCTAACTAGGTTCTGCTGGAAATTTAGGTAGAGCTGCTATGGCAAAGCAGCCTTACAATAGATATAAAATAGAGAACATTTGTCTCTTCTTGGATAAGTGGTAAATAATGTAATTTCTGTACTGTCCAGTGTGCTGTTTACTGGGAACAGTCTGACTTGCCCATGAAGCGACACTTTTGTAGCCCTTCCTGAATATATTGACATAAAGTGCATTTGTGCAAAGCATTTAAAATTAAGCAAAATTATCATTAGATCTGGATGCAAGTCTTTACTATCAGGCTTGCTAGCTTTCTCATGGTTCTTCCAACTAAATTAGTGTTTCCTAAGAAAGATTATTTCCATTTAACTTCAAGGTCTTGTAATTTAAACTAATGGCAATGATAGTGAATACTGCAATTGTTAAGTGGAAAAGAAAATGTCTAAACTTTGCTGGTCTCAGAGTTAGTTATTCTCTTAAAGCCTGGCAAGCTCTCTGTCCTTAGTCGGCTGTAAACTGGTAGAAATTCAATTTTGTATTTGGCTCACATCCCTATAAAGTGATAGGAAATGCCAAGATCTTTTCCTAGTAACATTGCAAGCCAGTAATCATGAGTGTGGGTAAAAAAACCCCAAACAAAACAAAAACACCCCCTTCCCCAGATTATTTCATCCTGTCTTTCCCATCATCACCATCATCAGTTGAGTAGTATCTTCTGCACCCAGCACACAAAGTTTTAGGGGAAGAGTTCAGCTTTGGTATTTTAGCACTCTTGTGGGCACTGGCTAAATATCTTTGTACATATGTATTGTTTTAAAGGTAAAGTCTTCCATGATGTGCTTCTAGGCAATATATGCTTTCCAGGTGCATAATCCTGCAACCTCGGCTGGCAGCCAGTCGGAATTGCTTGCAAATGTGACATTATCCACTTTTTTCCCCCCTCTCAAATAAAGAAAGGAAGAAGAGAGAAAGTGATTAAATGCAAGAAGAAATAAATAAAAATATTGAATGAAACCACTAACTCTTTCCCCTGTAGTCTGATAGAAACAACCAGATGCTCATGGCTTTTGATTAATCTTTATTTATTCATCTTCTTTATTAAGCATTTCTTAAACTATTGTAAAAAGTTATTGTAATAAGCTAGCAGAGACCTATAAGTAAATGTTCCTGTGTCATCTGGTTCATTACATTAGGATGATTAAAAATGAGACTTCCTTTTCTGTCCTTGAAATAGACAGGCACTCATATGAGATATTTTCAGGCAGGCACTCATTCAAGATGTTTTGTTTATTCCCTAATGGTTTTGGTTTATAACTTCCAGTATCAGTACTCTTTAGGGATTTTTTTTTTCCTATTAGATTTACAAACAGATATATTTATCTGTCTTCTGGACAGTTTCAAATATATTTGTCTCATTTTTCTATTCAGATTCATTTTTTCTGTTTCTTTTCCAGGCAGACATGACAGTTTTATTAATTTTATTAAAAAAACCAGGGAGATAATGTGTTAAGTTACATGTTGTGTAGGACTGTTTAAATTTTCATAGTTACCTGATGTGATTTATGTTTAACCTTTGACAGACACTTCCCTTTCAATTCTGAGTTATAGCACAATCTTGTGCCACTGTGCAGTTTAGAATAAATCAGGGATGCTGAAGGGAAGTAAATTTAGCTAAGTGACTGTGTAGATAGCTTCAGTTAATTCTTTTTAACTTCTACAGGTATTAGTCACCATTTATTGGCTAGGGAAGGCGGCAAACAGCTGCACATCATATAGTGGATCAACCCTTAACTTGAAGGAATTTGAAGGTTTCCTGGCACAAATGAGAAAGGTAACTTTTTGTTATGTTTTGGGAATGGAATTCAGTTCAAATTATTAGTCCCATAAATAAACTCTTTGTTGCTAAATGTGAGAGAAGTTGGGGGCTGGAGTTTCCGTATGTTTTGGTGTGAGTTTTTTCGTTTATGACACCAAGTTTCAGCTGGAAGAGCTGGAAGAGCTGAAACTCAAAAGTAAGGTGTCAGACTCGCAAGAGCAGTGTTTTTCCTCTTTAAAACATTCAGTCTCATGGGCAACTTTTTTGGTTTTATGTTGCAACATAAAGCATCAAACCAAAGTATCTAAATAAAGCTGAAGGGGAGGAGGAGGAGATTACGTTTCTCCAAGGGCATAGTTATGATAAATCTGTGTTTTGCCAAGCTCTAAATTCTGGCTGAAATCATATTTGGTGGTTTCTGAGCTGAGCTCTGTTGGAAAGCAAAAGTTGTGATTGCTGTAGGGTGGTTTAGGGACTTCTGGTTGAGCATTCCAGCATGCCCTGAACCTTGAATCACGTTGCTTAGCATTGATAACCAAGAATGCATTTCCTGGGAATGGAAGTGGCAAGGAGCAGGCTTGTAAGAAGATGGCAGCACCACGTGTTGGCATTGCATGTGTCGGACATACTGCTCATGAGAGGCCACGTAGGTATGTTCTCCAGTCTGCAGAGAGCTTCGTGCCTTCGTTTCCTCCCCATCTCATGTAACGACCACATTGCCACAGGCAGTAGGGTTTGGGGACCATGGGAGAATCTCTGGACTTCACTTTCCTCAAGCTCTGTGCTACTGCATCTGCACCAGCTGCCTCTCTCCATTCTGGGACCCCACAGGGCCAGCACCACATTGCCATTGGAGAGGAAGAAATACTTGTCTGACTGATAGCAGCTTCTATACCCCGGTGACACCAGAGAACCTTAACTAGATGGGTAAAATCCCTGTTTGTGAGCCCAGTTCCTGTGAACGTGGAAGCAAAAATGGAGAGGAAGAGAGAACATCTTGCTTCTCTGGAGAAATTTATTTAAGTCTTCATTTTAATGACCTGCGCTAATTACTTGGGTCTTTGGCACTTGTGAGCGATATGACTGACCAATAAAAAAACTAAGTTAATACATTTACAAATAGAAGATGCAGGGAAGGAGCAGTCTGCACTCCAAAGAGTCAGAAAGGTGAAACAAAGCCAGACAAGGGAGCTAGCACAGAAAAATTGCCAAAGTACAGGTTGTTATAATGTTAGTGCTGCATGGTATTGTGGTTTATTTTTTGTAATATTTAATCTCGCGCCACGAGGCTCCTCTTTTTCCAGGTGATATTTGCCTGTGAAACTAATCGTCAGAGCATTTTAGAGATCCTATCTTGAGCCCTTTTGCGGGATGAAGTCGGCTGGGGCTGAAAGGCAGTGTTCTCCAGTGAGCTTATGGTCATGGAGAGCCTGGCTGGGCATTGTGGAGCACTGTGAATCGAGGCCAAAGGCAAGAGGGTGGGACTCGACTTGTTGCAGATTTGGAGCTGGGAGAAGAGTAGAGGTCTCATAAAAGCTATATATTCTTTTAATGCGTAAACAGAGCACTTTGCAGTCCTGAAAAGTCCTGTTTAGGTGATGCTGTTATGAGAGCCATTGGTGACTTGTTTTGAGATCACCTCCCTACTCATATGCCCCTGCAGTTTTTCTCACTGGCAATTGTGTGTTTGTCTGTTACTGCATTTGAAGAGGATTTGGTTGTAAAATAGAACATGTTAATCATGCTGTGCAACACTCTGATGTTCTTTATAGCTGAGCTCGAGTGATGAAAAGACACTTTATCACATTCTCTACTGGCATTTTTTTGCACAGAATTTAGTGACTAAATCGACCATAAATTCAGTCTGGTTTAGTCTTTCTGTTGTAAATCCTCTCTGCCCTCTTTTTTTAATAAGCAAATCAAAAGACGACTCCAATGTAAGTTGTCTCAGACTCATCTTTTTTTTCTTCTCATATTGAAAGGGCTATTCATTTCTAATTTTATTCATGCAATTCTGTTTTTAATTTCTTTAACTATTTGTGTACTCATTTTTCTTTTAAACTAGAAATTCACAATGACAAAATATCCATGGCTTTATTATATTTAGTGGGTGGAACTTCCTGGAGAAATGCATCTTATATTTGGCAATCACGCTTTTACTGCCACTCCGTGACATACTGTGTTTTTAATTAGATAATATGAAAGACTGATGTGCTGGTTTGTGTCATGCTGTGGTGTTATCAGTCCCACAGATAACCACTTTCCCATTGATAGTGTTTGGGAGATAAGATTTGTTCAAGGCAGGACAAGTACCCGTCTGTGTGACGGCATTGTGCTGGGAGAGTATCTTTGCCAAGGGAAAGGCTGTAAAGAACATGTTTACAGAAGTCTAGGATCCTATCCTAGTGCCTGCCTCCTAATTCCTAGTGAGCGACATGCAAAATTAACATCAACAGGCCTTTGAAAGTAAGGTCTGCAGAACTCATTAGTTTACAATTGGACTGTTTTCAAACTCTGATAGATAGTGAATGCAGACTGGGGCTTTTTGCCCAAGTTTAAGTCCCTGTAGCTGCTGAGCAGTTCTGTGTCATTTAAATACAGTAATTTAGGAAAATGGAAATGTGCCTGAAGATTGAGAATAGATGATTGGTATGAAGCGATGAGTGGATTTAGGGAGCTTGGATTTTTTAAAAGATTTTTGGATCATATCACAAACAGGATTTTGATAGGATTTTTAGATTTGTTCTTGGATGTGTGTAATTCATGAAGATTTCAGGGAGACAGGTCTTTGTTGTCTGTTGTCTCTAACAGTATTTTACTTCACTGAGCAGAACTGAGGAAGGAAATTACATAGTATTCAGTTACAACTTAGATGCATTTTATTTGTTTTTAGAAAATATTTTCACTTCTATTTGCAGTGAGGTTACTTAATGGCATTACCACAGTTTAGCTTGGCCTTAGGCGACCTTTGCTGCTGCCCTTAATGTGGTATTTTGGCAGATTAGTAGCAAGTGGCACTAATTAAGCCGTCTTCCTGAAAAGTTTGCAGGACGTTTGGTCTGATCTCTCAATCTGGCTTCAAGACTCCCTCTTTTTCAGCATGGGAGTGTTGGTGTATTATTGTAGGGCTCTCCTCCCTCCATCACTTTTCCAGCAAACACTCTGATATTCCTGATTGATCTTCTCATTGGTGATACTAGTGACGGGTAAACCCTTAGCAGTTAAGGACGGTGGGAGCTGTGCTCAACATAGCCGTTGTGCTTCAGCTAGTGGTAAGCAGGGGGTGCTTCTTAATTAGGAATTAATATTCAAATGCTTCTGGGGGAAAAAAAAAAATCACATTCCAGTCTCTTTGGGTCACAAAATGTCAGTCTGATAATGGCACCCACATCTCTGACTTTACTTACTGTCGGGGGAGAAAAAACCAGATTTATCTTTGAATAAACTTAGTTATTTTTGTTTTTTCTCAGTCTGTATGATTGTAATTAATGTTAGGACACTCTCTAAAACAAGGGATTTATTATAATGCAAGGATGAGGATGGCTTCTATTGACCTTTCCCTCTGCTGGAGTTTCAGTGTTTTAGTATGTGCTGCTTGCACTGGAAAGAATTTATAATCACAGGGCTGTCAAAGACAACCATTGTTCTCCCTGCTCTGAACATGTGGGTCAGCTACAAGTGCTTTCATATCCCCCAGAGCCAGGAGCTGGCAAAGAGTAAAGAGCACAACTGAATTCTTCTGAGGCATCGGGAAAAGCATTTTGCATATTTTTCATTGCTGATTGCTTGAGAAAGACATCCCTCTTTCATAACAGGAATTTCTCTTCAAGGTAGAGGGAGGCTGGGGCACACTGCTTTATTATTTTGCTGAGCTGAAGCAGCAACAACAAATGCTGTCTGCTGGTGTCCTGGCCAGATACAATAGATGGGCAATGGGAGGGGGGGAACCTTTTGGAAAGCAGCAGACTTAAACCTGATGCAGGCACGATGTTAAAATTGTAGTGGCTTTGCCTCTGCCATGGACTGTGGACGACAAGTCAAGGTTCAGGTTACTTTCATTTTTGATCGGTTTATTAACTGGCCTATTGGAACTTTTTCTCAGTTCATTGTTCTAATCCAGTGAGAGTGGTTTCTTCCTGATTAGCATAAAATTGGGATTTATTGCGAGCTTACACTTTCATTTTGAAGGGAAGAAGGGGCAAAAATCAAGGAAACCCTTTTTTGGGGAGGAGATTTTTAGTATTTGAGAAGATGCTTTGCTGTCTGATGTGTAATGGATATTTCCATGTAGGAAACAGAGGATATCGAGAGCCCAAAGCGCAGCATTCGTGACAGTGGCTATATAGACTGCTGGGACTCTGAACGCAGTGATTCCCTCTCCCCGCCTCGCCACGGCAGAGATGATTCCTTTGACAGTCTGGACTCCTTTGGCTCCCGCTCACAGCAGACACCGTCTCCAGATGTAGTGCTCAGAGGGAGCAGTGATGGTGAGTACCAGTCACAGTGCGGCACATGAATAATGTTGTGACATAGAGGCAAAGTTTCTGGAATAAATGTGCCATTCAGAAGCTGGATACTGCCTCTGAATCAGGCTAATCCGGTGGGAGAGCTTCTCTGTGAATGTTGATTTGTGCTCCCTGAGGTGTAGATGACTTTGCCAACAACTTACCTGAAATCTGACTAAGGATAGCGTAGCGTTTGGAAAATGAGTTACATCATTGCACTGTAATTTTTTGATGGGAAGAGTGTTTTTTCTGGGTTGCAGTGTAAGAGGATGTTATGCAGACTCATTTTAGCTTATAAACTAGGCTAGAGTAAGAAATAAAATTGCAGGAACAAGGAAAATATTGTAGTGAATAAAATGTTTGCTTAAGTAAACTCCGGGCAGATAAATGACATAGAAATATCTTGGGAATGTCTGATACTTGACAAAGTTTTGAAGTCTGATGTACAGTGCTTTACCAAATGTCATATTTTTTTTCATGGTATTTAGAAAGTTGAGTGAATTAATAGCTCCCAGCATCAGAGCTGTGGCCATCTTTGTACACATTTGTGCGAGAACATGCGGTTCTAGGAGTACAGAAGGGGTGCTGTTTTCTGCCTTCCTTTTCTGATTCCCAGAGGTTTCCAGAAGCTTGTAAGCACAGTATGAGGGATGAAGAAGGATTTGCTTAGAGTAGGTGTGGAGCATGCTCTTAGTTTGCCTGTCATGAGCAGGATTCTGGTTCAGGACAAAAGGATGCATGATTGAGGCACTCTCTGCACAGTTACATTCCTGATGAACAGTTAAATAAGTAAAACTTCATCATCAGATGAAGCTGTGTTGCACACATGAATCACTTCTTCTTAGTAATGTTACTTATTTAATAAAAAAAAGGAAAGGCAGAAGGACCTTTTGGTAGGAACCAGATGTTCATACTGCTTTCAGCATTGTGGAAGAAAGTGGTGCTAATCATAACCGGCCACATGAGAGATTGCCTGAGGTGATGGGGAACCCCTTAGAACTGGAAAGCTGGCAGGAAGAGCTGGTATCACAGTAGAATGATGAAAGAGCTGTGGGAAAATCAGAGCTAAGATCTGCTCTGCTGTTCTGAGTGGCCTGTGGTATTTGGGCTGTTACTGATTGACCATCCAGAACCAGCTACTGGGGCTGATTCCCTGAAACAGCCTCATGGCCCCACAAAGCACAGGCTCTACATTATAAAATGTTTTTCTGCCTTCCCAAATGAGACGAGTGTGGTGTTGGCAAATAGGAACACCTCACATGTCCTAATCAAGAAGTCTTGCTCTGTCCTGGGTGCTCAAGGGGTGTCCTGTGTCCCTGCTTACTTGGTGCTGGTAGGCAGCCAGTTACATATGTGTACCTGCTTCCTATCAAATTCTGCTGTAGTAGTAGATTTTAGAAAGGTTTTGTGTTTTTTTGCCACCACTGTCTTGTCACATTCTTGAGTCTTTAACAAACTTTTTGTTTGTTAAAAATCAATATTTTGTTCTTAAACATCAGTATTTAACCATATCCAGGATGCGAGCAGATGTTGTCTACACACGTATGACTTGTCCAGCCAGCACTTTCTAATGTGTCCCATTTTCCCTGTTTACTGCTGACATAACTTCACAGCTGTCTCCTCCAACAGTTGCAGGTGAGGTGTAACTTGGCTGACCTCTTCTATGTTGAACCTCTTCCTGTGGCCTCAGCAGGCTAATGTATCACTCAGCTGCGTGTAGTTTTTGATAGAAATAATTTATATTGGACTTAATGATCTTCGAGGTATTTTCCAACCTAAATGATTCTATGATTCTTTATGCAAAGCTGGATGGAGGAAAAGATCCTGCTTTCATTACTTCTTTCTCCATTCAAATAGGAGCTTTATAAACCAAATAATATTGTAGTGAACTAAGAAAAAAAAATTAATGTAGATCATTTAAGTGATCCTAAGGTCATGATTAGTTTAGGTGGAAGCAGTGAGAAATACTGCCTTCACAAATGCCATCTGTGATGAGTCTCACTGTTGAGGAACTGCTCTGGTGTCATATGCAGATCCTGCCCCTTGGAAAAAAGCAAACAGAACCAGTGGTAGAGTAGAGCAGTTTACTTAAAACACAGTAGAATTTCAGACTGACCTGCTTTTAGAGTTGCCCATGAATAAAATCCTCTGCTTGGCCAACAGTTGTGCATGGATCCTTGTACGAAGGATCTGTACTTGTCTGTGGTGTGTAACTGCTTGTTACTGGTTGTGGAAACTGTCTGCTGCTGCTTTTGCTTGGAAATGCAGAACAACAAATTTAAGGCTATAAACGTAGAGCACAGCTGCATCTTCCATTTGATACTTTGGCTTCCAGTGCTTTTTGTGCAAATTTGAGCTGAAAATAATTTCACGAGTAAAATATGAATAATTAAAGAAGCTGTTTGTCTTTGAAGTACTCAACTTGGGGATGCTGGTAGGCACATCAGTAATGAGGGAGAGGAATGTGTTCTAATTCCTCTGCTACTGTGGTTATCAATTCCAGCATTTCTGTCTGCCAGATCAAAACTGGTTTTCATGTAATTCAAAAATAGACATCAGAACAAAGTCAAAAGCAAACAGAATAGCGAATAACAGTAAGGGATTTTTTCATTTTCTTTTAGTTCCTCTGTGCCTTGCTCAGGCTAATGATACTACAGCTCATCAAACCTTAACTATCCTCAGATACCCATGATTCTGTGATCATATCTCCCCTTTTTGTTTAGACATAGACTCAGGTTACCAATCACAATACTAGTTATCATAAGTTCTTAAAGAAAATTGTTCAAGCAAAAGAATACCGGCATAAAAAAGGGGAGTGTGATTTTTGTCTAACTGGTTCATTTCCATTTTGTCATATCTTTTCTTACTGTTCCCTTTCACTCTTCTTCATGTCCCTCCAAGCAAACGATTAATAACTCAATCTGCTGCAAAAGCTCTTTGCAAATAACATTCCTAGCATATTTAGATCACTTTTCCTTCCCCCAGTTTGAGTTATACAGAAGCTACTTGTGACTTTTATGACTTCATTGTTTTCAGTTTTTCATTTGGTAGCTCAGTAAATTAGCTAGTAATTTACTAGTGTGTTGAATTAGCAAGAGGACACGATCTGTGTGGCTTCCCCTCACCCCAGAAAGTGGTTGCAAGGTGTTGCGAAGGGGCCAAGGACTAGAGGCATCCAACACTTCAAAGCTCAGAGAAGATATGAATGCTGGTGGGACAAATGGCTGAATGTGCTCCATTTCACTCTTCAAACCAGGGCCTGTGATGATGTTTCACTGCTGAGAGAGAACTATTTGCATAGCTTCTTTGTGAATTGCTTTAAAAGGCTCATGGTGGTGTAGAGAATCTAGTGAATGTCTATGAAGTGGCTTCCAAAATGGCTATGAGGGCAGTACCACAGTGCAAATGCTCTTTAGGGTATTTGTCCTAGCATTTGGGAGTTTAGTTTTCAAGTCAGAAAAGTCTTGCCTAGATTTCAGTGTTTTAAATGGGTTGTAAATATCAGGGAGCTTAGTTTGTTTGAACAAAATCAAGTAGTCACCCAGCTCTGTTATCTCACATCTTATTCTCTGTAACTCTTCATTTTTCTCTCTCACCTTATTTCTTCACCAGTAAGAATTTTTCAGTCTTTGCTGTACTGACTTAACCACTAAATCGTGAGGTCCCTTCCCTCTCTCCTTGCACATTTCTATTTGGGGATCAAGTCTCTCTGTCTGTTTTGCGGTGTGCTAGACTGATTGACCAGGCAACTGATGAGAGAGACCATCCTAGTTTTCTGGTTTATAGCAGCTGCTGCTATTCTTAAATCTTGACCGTAGCTGATGCTGTGTGTGTTCAAATTGCTGTGTGTAGAAACACCCACATATTTCTGCCATTCTGTAGCTATACAACATGCAGCCCTTTTTTGCTTCTGCTTGTGCTAGGCACATATAAGAATGCAAATCAGGTCAGGCATACCCATATGAACAACCAGGAATCATTTGAGCTTTAGTCAGGTAAGCATCTGTACCTGTCCTCTGTGATTGACAAGTCTGACTTATTCTGACCCTGAGGTTTTTTGATGTGACCTGTGGCTGAAGATGCGTTTTTCAGAGATTGATGGAAAAAAGTATTTATTGTCTGTGTAGATGTTATGGCTACTACCTTCAGTGACTGACTTTAAAATACACAAGCAAGTAAAGGTGGTTAAGTGTAATTTTTTGGTGGTATCTTCTTTGAGTTATAATTTTAAAAAAAACCAAACAATTGGAAGAAAGTGAAAATAAGGGGATTTTTTTTTTCTTCTTCCTCACTAGGGAGAGGAAGTGACTCGGAAACTGACCTGCCACACAGAAAGATGCCAGATGTGAAAAAAGACGATATGTTGGCGAGGCGGACCTCACACGGTGAACCTAAATCAGCTGTGCCTTTTAACCAGTACCTTCCGAACAAGAGTAATCAGACTTTCTACGTACCCGCTCCACTTCGGAAAAAGAAAGCTGAACGAGAAGAGTACCGAAAGAGCTGGAGCACAGCGACCTCACCGCTAGGAGACAGACCTTTCAGGTAAGACTGGCCTGTCCAGCTTCTCCCTTCCTCAGGGATGATGCTTTAACACTTGCCCTATTTTCATTCTTTTCATAAGGCGTATGATAACTGTAATAAATCTCTAGCTGATACGGTATTAATAAATGGTTTGTAACAATTGGTGAAGGTAGTAGAAAACCAATGAGTAGAAAATCACTGCCTTGATGTCGTTTTTTATCATACGGTGCAGTGTATAACTTGTGTTTGACAAGATGTCAGTTAATATAAGTACCATGGATGTCAACTCAAACCCAAGGCTGGAAAAAATTGTTCTGGATGATCTATTTCTATCTCAGTTCTCAAGACAGGTTCTCACTGACAAATGATACTTATAAGTAATGTTTGATGTATTTAATCAAAATAGGTAATATTTTTGCTGTGTTTTTTGTAAAATCAGTTTATTTGTATGTTGTATTCTACACACTAGTATGATTTATATACTTGTGACTGTATTTTTCTGCATGTTGTTTTTGTCAACTGATACTTAACTTGTGGTTTGGTCTAAGAAGCAACTCCTGTTGAAGAGCATAATTATTTTCCCTGATTATTCATCAGAATTCATCCTTTGGCATCTTGATACCAGCAAAATGTGCTTACAAGTGTATATGTTTTAGGCACAGTCTGTACTAAACTAACTTGTGTAATTCGATAGTAAACCCCACCCTGAAACCATAGAAGAAGAACTGAATGAAACATCGGGACTGTGTGAAAAGGAGAAAGTGGGCTCCGAGGCTCCTGAGGCGAGCTCCCTTAAAAATCAATTAGGTTTGAATCAAAGTGAAGAAAACTCCATAGACCAGTCTCCTTCATGTAGTGCAAAAGAAACATCAGCACCCAAGGGGAAAGATGCGGAAGAGATCAGAAAGTTAAGAAGACTGGAACAAGCTGGCATTAAGGTCATGTCCGCGGCACAGCGCTATGGCAGGTTAGCCCAACGGTGTGGGAAATTGTGCACGCTTCACATTTTTAGGATTGGCTGAAGTGTGGGCTTCCTTGATCCACTGTGATTTCACATCTCCTAACAAAAACCCAGTCACTAAGCACTCACAATTGCTAGTGAAAGTTTTGGTCTGAAAAACCTTGCGATGTGGCGATTGCAGAGTTATATGATGCTAACTGCATTTGTGTTGAGAAATTGTATTGTCTTACAGCATAATGTAAACAGACTCCAGAAGACTACTACCCAGACTACTTGTCACCTCCCATCTAATGCTTTCTTGTATTTAATAAAAATATGTATAAATGTTCATTAAAAATGCCTTGTTTAAGTAAAAGTTTCAGAAATTTATATTACTTGTTGCTGGTGGGGTGCTGAACCACACTTTTTAGGTGGTTAATATTTTTAGCTGTGTTAATAAATGTTACATTTATTTTTAATGGCAGGAACTATAAAAGTGCAGTGCTTGTTAACACATGTAGGAGTAGAGGCATAGTTCAGCAGTCGTAATTTGACTGACTTTGGCATGGAGTATCTGTAATTACTCATTTATTACTTGTGTTATTTATTTTTGGATGTTGTTCAATTTGGTTATTTCCCATTCTTTAACTGGAGAGCTGAATGATGGCTAAGCTCACGGCCCATGCCTTTCCATCGTCTGATATTGGATCCTCATGAAAAATCTCTTCTACTCATGGGGATGACCTCCAAAGCAGAGTTTTAGCCAATATGTCAGAAGACTAGGCTCTTATAAAGGATCAAAATGGTTTGGCTAAAGGGTAAGTGTCCAAATGTCCTCCTGTTCAAAACATTTAGTTTTGGATTGTGGGCCGAAATCTTAGCAGTGAGTAGTTTAGCAGATGCTGATCTGCCATCTGGGCTTTGAAATGTAGTAAGAAGTACAGCTCATGTGTGGTACAGTTCATTCGTAAGTACAGTGAAGCTTGTCTGCAGCCAGATGTGCTGTATGCAGATGAAACAGTCACAGAATATACACTGTCATTTGTCCTCTTCTCAGGTCTGCTTCACTGTTGTCAAGCTGTACTGAACCAATGCTTGTGTGTGGTTGTGGGATATTACTTTTAACAAAGTCAGATGCTAATGTAGATGAACTATCTGGCAAATTAGTCCTTCAGTCTCAATTATTGCTAGTCGATTGGGAACCATGAACAGGAGGGATATTAGCATAATCCTGTTCCAAGTCCCAAGGCTGTAGAATTAATAGTAGTAATGTAGTAATATGTAGTAAAATGTACAAATAGCTTGTGTTTACCAGTGCAGTGCACAACAAATAGCTCTGTTTGCATTTGGAGGATGCTCACCACAGTGAGAGTCCACTTTCCAACCCTGTGCTTGATCTACTGGCTTTATGTCTGTGAAAGAAACATGTGTGATCAAATGTGTGATTCTTTGGCAGGAATTCAGGTCTCCTCTTTCCTTGGACAGTCTGTTGTCCTGACAGGACTGAAGGAGAAGGGAGGAGAAATAACAAGTAATTTTTCTTCCTTATTCTCAGTGGAAGCAACTTGTGGAATTTGGCAGCTGGAAGAAGGAGGAGCTGGTGGTTTTCTGTCCCAGCTAAGGGTGAAAGAGCAGAGCTTTGTAACCCAAGCTTCACTGTAGTGAAGTAGGAGCCTGCTTCTGGGGATTGAAGAAAGACACAGCAGAAAAGGCACTGGGGTCAGGGATCTGTAAGGAAAATTGTTTTTGTGTTTAAATGGAAGAATAGTGGGTGAGGAGAAAGGAATAATTTAGTATAACACTTCTGGATACAGGGCAGCATTTAATCATCTTTCTTAGTGTCGTCTTACTCTTCCCTGTTCTTTGAACCTCTCAGTATTTTCTCGCTTCTTGGCATCAAGTTCAAATCTCCATGCAGTAATGACATGGAGCAATTCTCAGTCTCTCTTATTTCTGTATTCTGATTTTTTTTTCTTTCACCCCTCTTACTCCCTCATCTTTTTAAGATGCCAGCCTCTCTTTTTTTCACCTGAGATGGTCAGTTTTCTTCCAGTTCCTCTGAGAAGGCTGTTTCATCTCAACATACTGACCTCTGGAGGACAGCCACTGTGACTTTTGCATTCTACAAGGCATTTAATTGTTCCTAAAGCTGAAATTCAGTAGGGGACCTTTCTGAGTCCTGAACAAGAACGATCTGAGCTTGTAGGCAAATGTATTTTTTGCTTGGAGTCTAAGTACTGATCTCCATTGCTCTAGCATGTTCTATTGAACATGAGGCTATACAAATGCATGCCATTCTCCTTCCCAAAGGAGTATATTATCTATACTGCATGTTGTTTTATAGATATGTGATCCTGCTTATTGCCTGCATCTGTCTCTTACTTACTCTATTGTATTTGAAAGGTAAGGATCAGATTCATGGAGGCACCCTAAAAAGAGGATAATTGTGTTGTAAGAGATGATGGAGAGGGAATGTAATGGAATTGTGAGCAAGTGTTTGTGATATGTTTGTTGCAAAAGAGATGTGGACTCTTCCCTTGACAGAGCATGAGCGTGCAAAACCCTTTCATTGTTCTGAAATGCAGTATAAGGATCCACAAGCCTGTGTAAGACCTTGCTTCAGGGAGCCCAAATGCCGGCAGTCTGACACTTTGGAAGCACCTGTTGTACTAGACCCCTGAGTTATTTCTGCAAGGGCTGAGCTAGGGTGTGCAAGAACAATTTTCAGCTAAATCTAGAGTCTTTGCTGTCTTCATGGTAAACTGGCCTTAAAAAACACTTTTGAGACCATCACAAACTGATTCAGGAGACCCCAAAATGTCACAGCTGATCTCTGATTCCATTAAAAACAAAATGTAAATGAATGGAAAATACTCTCAACCTAGAAACCGGTTACTGAAGCCTAGTTACATACTAAAAGCTGTAAGTTTTTCGTTACAATGAATCCTAGTTGCACTTGTGAGTATTATAACTCAATATTTCTTTGTTGCAAAAAACACTGCTCTCAGAAATGCTGTGTTTGATGCTCTCAAACTTCAGTAGCATTGGTGGGCATGAGATGAAAAATCCTGCAGTTTTTACTGAGTAATCGCTTGGTGAGCCAGCTGTTTCTGAGGCTGTTGTGCACAGAGGTGCTCATGAGGAAGAGGGACAGCAGTTCCATTTGAAGCACCATTGGCCAGTGTTGTCTATTGCCTTAAATGAAATCTTGATCCTTCAGAGAGATCTGAGGAAAAAGTTGCATTTAGCTGATTTGAGACCATGCTCTCAACGTCACTAACAGGGGATCCTGTGTGCTGCAGCACAACAAGGCAAAGGCAGGCAGTTTTTTATGTCCTCTGAGCCTGAACCAAGCTGGCCTGTCAGGGATGGTTTATGGCTTCGCCATAAGTTTCTCCAGCAACTTTGTTGAGCACTACTTTGAAAGGGCATCTGGGGATGTAAAATAAGTGGTGTATGCAGTGGGCTTGCAGGGATTTAAAATGTTTAAAATGTTTTTAAAAACCAGCTCATTGTAACACTCTTGATATTTAAAGTAGTAGAGAAACTAAAAGCAACGCCTGAGCTATTTAGATTTGATATCTTAATGACAGTCTGTTTAATCCTTTGGGATCCCCTCTTTTTTGCTTTGTATAGCAAGGTGTGCTACATGAAAGAGCAAATGCCTGCAAAGTACTGCATGGAACATTCTGCTGTTTGCTGCCCAACTTCCTAAAATATCAATACATACAGTTCGATTTTTGCATGTGAGAGTTGCCTGTCTCTTGCCATCTATCTTTTCAGTTTGCATGAAAGTATTGACCATTACAAGTTAAAATAAGCTTAATCTTTATGGGTACCAGCTGTCAAGGGTCTTTATTGTCGTAATCTTCAGTAACAGCAAGGCCATGTTGATAGCAGTTGCATTTCTGATGAAGGCAGGTTTCAGTGTTTTCCGGCATGCCAGTATCATTGGTGTACTGGTGCTATCATTGTAGCTACTGTATGTCAGCATTAGCATAAAGGGATTATTCTGGGGTAAAGGGACGGTTAATTCGGAAAAGAATAAAGCATGGATGCGTGTGAGAAGAAAAGCGGTTAAGAATACTAGGGCAGATAGCCTCAGTGATTACTCAGTGGGGTTTTTTTTAAATAGAGCTATTAAGAAGAAAAATGCCAAATATCTGATATTTCAGGACTCAGCAATGTTTTCTAGGGATCAAGTGTTTGCATCAAATCTCTTTCTTTGTTTGAAGTGTTCAAGAAGTTTAATATGGCCATTTACAGTGCTACATTCACTGCATCTAGTATGTTAAAACTAGTTCTTACTGGTTCTTCCAGCTTTAGCTAAAATAAGTAAAGGTCCAACATGCTGATTTTTTTGTGTAAAGACCTTGTGTATTTGTTACTAGTATATAAGTTTTATTTCTAGCAAGGCTTTACCCAATCTAACAGCTGCCTGGAGCATATTTGATTAACTGTGCTTGTTTTTTGACCTGGAGATGACTGTTGCATTGCCATCTCCTCCCCTGGAGGATCAAGAGCTTTGTTTAATTTTGCTCTGTGTCAGTGAAAAGCTGGTATGTGAAGACACCGGAGGCGTCCCAGACATCATCCTTCGCAAGGACAATCCCTTCATGACACATTATCAAGGAAAGGATTCTGGTTCAGAAGATGAAACAACCAGCAGAGTTCCTGATTTAGAAAAGGATGACTTTGCCACCCGGAGAGCCAGATTGAATCAACCCAAACACATAGTTCCATTTAACTCCTTTTTAATTGGATCCTATACAAGTAAAGATAAAGGTAAACTGGAAGATGGTAGAAAGCCATTGCAGGTGGAAAAAAAGGAACACGCAAGGTGTGCATTCATGGTCTTATTCTTTCAATTATAATGGTGTATTGCTGTGTAGTACTAAAGCTATCTTGGCTACAAGAAAACTTACAGAGTACAGTAAATGCAAATGCTTAATCATAAGGTGAATCAAACTGTGATTTTTTTGTTAAGAGTCTGAGGACCAGAAATTTAAATTGGCTTTGAGTGTAAGCAGGATAAATGCAGGACACTTTTGTTATCTAAGCTCATGAGACAGCTCGTGAGCCTCAGTAGCAGAGATTAAACTAAAATATATGTTTTATGTCTCAGCTCTTTTTCTGAGCACTTTCACTACATGTTTTTGGATGCATTTGTTTCATCTTGTGAAAAAGGTTTTTTTGGGAAGGAAGGAAGGAAGGATATTTTTTTTATTTGTGCAAACAGAAGTGATTCTAGATAAAACCACTATATACACATTACAGTGAATGATTGTAATAACTGATACATTCAGAAAACTTCTTTTAATATTTAGTAGCTCTTTTCAGTAATATCAGATGTGCCTTTCAGTTGCCAGTAATTTGATTATATTAACATTTTCTAATGACTAATTTGGCAGGACATCTGAAGAACACCTAACCAAATTTTAATAGTCTAATGCTGTTGACATGACTCTAAGATCAAAAAAACTGCGTAGAACATTTGAGAGCAAAACTTGAATTCACTGTGTGAATGAGATATTTGTAACTATTTAAAGAAAGCTTATTGTAGAAATGCTTATTACATTAATAACATAAAGATTTTTCTTGCTTGAGCTAGGAATAGAAGTTCACGTAATGAAATAGTCTCAGTAGTGCATGAGTGGGATAGTAGAGATGAGAGGTTTGAACTTCAAACGATTCATTCCATGTTTACTTCCTAAAATTAATGTAAAACTAATATTATAAATTCAGTTTTATCTTCTTGTTCTCTGAACCTCTTCTTTTGACACTGATTTATAATTGCTCCCTCAAAATATCTTTTCTTGCTGAACTGGAATGTGCATAAAATTAGAAGAAGATGGGTGCAATTGGCATCAGTAGGGCAAATAGTGACAAGCGAAGAGAACCCACTTCTGCAAAATGAGAAGATTGAATCAGAGGGGGAACAGCAGATGAAAGAGCCTAATACTGAGAGAGATGATTTGGCTAAACAGAAATCTGAAAGCACCCTTCCTCAGCTACAAGAAGATGGGATTTTTGTGAACGCCTTGATAACAAAAGCAGATCTGGAGACCTGGAAAAGATTGAAATTGTCAGGGGAGCCCAGGTACGGTTTCTGCTTGTGGACAGGATTGGCACCTGAGAAGCATGTTTAGTTTGTTGCAATCTTCTGTGTGTGCTTGTGGTTTTAAAGTTGAAGAATGCCTTGATGACAACCAATCCTTCAATTCAGTTTTCAGGAGGAATCCAAAAATCTGTCCAGGAATGCTATCTATCATGAAATGAGAATGTGTCCATCATTTAGAGCACTATAGTAGTTTCACAGTCACTTTCCTGGTGGACACTCTTAATACAATATCAGAAAAGTCCCTCTTGTCTTGTGGCTCAGTCTGCTTTGAAGCTACTTGAAGTTGAACAGCACAGAGGTCCAGGTGGCAGCACTAATACTGTGGAGTTAGGACTGTGGCACACTAACACTGTGCTCCTGACCAAGCTGTCTTCAGGACTTGGGGCGTTACACCTCAGGGAATTACCTGAGGATCTGCATCTCTTTGCATACTGTTTTTGAGATGTGAGCTGATATATCAGCGTAACATTGTGCTCCACTGCTGGGTAAATAGAACCAGCCCTGTTTCTCACTGCAGCAAGGCTTTCAGGAGCCTCATTGTATGGTGAGTGTATGCTCTTGTTGTAAACAAAATCTCTGCAAAGGGAGCCAGTATAAAGCAGTTATTTTAACCTATTTCCCCATGGAGATGGACTATAACATAGGCAGGTGATTTGTGACTCCAGTAGGAAAGGATAACAACTCCTGGCCTTCCTGTTTACGTGCATACCATTTTCCAATTAAGGGTGGCCATCTGTCCTGGCATTCTTCTAACAGTGTGGTTACTGTATGTAATTTTAGCTCTAATACAATGACAACTCAATCATTCTTTCATCCTAATGATATTAGTAGTCTCTCCGTTACTTTTGAGGTGATTTATTAAAATCAAGATTTAGTCCCCTTACTTTAGGGTAAGTGAGTTGCCCTTGCTAGTGCTCTCATGCCACTGTAACTCCTCCATGCCAGAGTGGGTTCTGGTGCCATGCAATCATATATAGTGCATGGCCTGGGTCTGTGTGAGCAGATAAGGGAACTCTGGCTTTTTAAAGGTTTTTTAAGGCTTTTTAAAGGATGTAGTAGTAGAAACTGAGTTGGGAATGGGCCATATGCTACGTTCCTTGCCCTTAGGAAGAGCATCCGTGGATGTGCTCCCAGAGTTTTCCCCACAGATCTGCAGTATCTTTGGATTTTATCTGTTATTTGGACCTCAGTATGCCACAGCTCTTTGTACCTGGGGTTTTGAATTTTAAAATAAAACCCCTTCAAAACCTTAGAAGCATTTAATTTGTTTAGTTCTGAGGTTCTCATGTTGGGGGCATGCTTTTATTCCTCCTTATGACCAGTGAAGAAGATTTCAAATGTCCCAGGAACACTCTGCCACCAACTGATACCACGGTGAAAGCAGTAGCCCATGATGATTTTGCTATCCGCAAAGCCAGGGCAAACAAAAAAGCTGGTAGCCCCAAGCAGAAGTTTGTGCATTTTGGGCCAGTAACTGAGATTGACCAACAGAGATGGGACAAGCTCGTTATTGGCAGAGCTTCATCCAAAATTGGAACGGAAGAGGAAAGCAAGAAAGACGATGTGGAGAGTCGCTCTGGTGTTGAAAGCTCTCCTTCAACCACTGCCATCAGTCTTGGCTTTGCTGAACTCAGCGATGAAGTATCTGAGCCAGAGAATGAGTCCAGGTATTTGGTGTGGCTTAGGAAGTGCTGCTGAGCTGGAAATGAGACCTGTTCTTGCCAGATGCTGATCTGCATGGGAGTGAACTGCAGCATAGACCTAAGAGCTGTTTATGTGCACAGCCTTTTTCAGAAGTCATCTGATGCCTTCACAGTACATGTTTAGGGTTGTGCAAAACAGTGCTGCAGAAAGGTCTTCCGAGCACTTGCTCAAAATTTCTAGTGGGCAGTGAAATCCCTGGTATCTCCGAGTCTGAGCTATTGTTCATGCTTTTTCTGCTACTTGAATTCCAGCAGCTTTGCTGAAATTCTGCCTGCTTTCAGCATATTAGGAATTTGTCGTTCAGCTTGGTGGCTTTGCTGATCTTGAAGAAAAACTTTTTTCAAACCTAATGGATTTACTTTCTTTTTGAAGAGGGTGTATTGCTGCTCTGTGTTTCTGGCGTTTATCTGGAGAAGAATTAAAGCTCTGGGTCATTAACACATTAACAGATCTTATATTTCTTTGACTTTAATTACTTAGTCTGCGGCTGTAGCAAGAATTTGAATGAATGCTTTTAGCAAGCAATTCTTTCAGTTAATTTTGTGTGTTTATAAAAATATTTGCAAACTGAGTTGGAGGACTCATTTTCTTACCTTTCATTTGACCTGAGAATGTTTTTTCTGTTCTCACCCCTCCTCTCATTCTGATCGCTAGTGAGGTGGTCAAGTCAGGTATAGATGACTCTTGCAGGAGAATTGCATCAGCTGTACTGGCTTCTGACGTCATCTCTGAAAAACAAACCCCATGCAGTTTGAGCAAACAGCAGGAAAGCTCCAAGGAAGAATGCCACAGGCATGTACCAGATATTGAGAGAGATGATATGTTGGTTAGAAGGATGGGAACTTTTCAGAGGCGTACCACTAGCTCCGTTCCCATATGTTGTCATCCCTTGTCAGTAGCTCCTCGTGTGCTGCAGGAGCAGCAAGAGGAGACAGTAGCTCGTGAGAAGGATTTGAAGACTCCGCAGGAAGGAGAAAGGTCAGAGAACAGAAGCAGATCCCTCTGAGCTTCATGCCTGGTTTGTGTGTGGTGTTAGCTTGGATCGGTCAGCAGTGTTGTTCCATTCTTCACACGCCTTTAAAGATGTGTTTTACTCATTCATCATGGCATGTGTTCTGTTTTATGAAACTACTTGCAAGAATGTATTCTATGAACATAAAACAGTCTGTTTTCTTTCATAATATTTAAGTACTTCAGTTGTTAATTGCCGTTCAGCATGAAAACAGTCTTTCATCTTTTGGGGGGATTTCTTTTGCAATCCATGGTGCTTTGTCTAGGTTTTTATGCCAGCTTCCAAGTGACTAATTCGTCTCATAGATTTTTATGCAATTCCAAACTTCTAACGAATCACCTAAGTAAGTGTGGGGTTCAACATCGTTTCCTCTTGCTCTCACTCCCTGTGCTGTGGCTAAAGATGCCTAGTTTGCCTAGTTGTCCATCATTCTCAACTTTGTTTTGAGTAACAGCACGCCACATTGCCTGAGCAGCCACTTGCTTAGAAGTGAGCATTATCATGGAACAGTGTCACTTGTCTCTCTGAGCAGTACTGTAACACGAGAAGAGAACAAAGAACAGCTTGAAATCCCTCAGCTGCAGAGCGATGGAACAGAAAACAACATGAAATTTCCAGACCCACAAAGAGATGACATGTTGGCTAGAAGAACTGGAGCTTTTCTAAAACAACCTGGGCCCAATGTTAAGCAATTCCTTCCCATGCCATTTTCAAAGCATCAGAATAAGCAGGGCACAGCTACAGAACTTGAGAAGAAATTAATGAGGTAAGAAAGTTGTGCTTTTCTCTGTCCCTTGTAGCTGGCCCTGTGGGCTGTTTGTCAGGATCTCTTGATCTGGAAGATTTGCTGGTGGTCCAGCAGTGGTTTTCCATGCTTGCCCTCAGTTCTGTGCCAATTCTTTCTGCTCAGAAGAAGGCAATACAGAGTTTCTGGCCCTTTCAGTAGAGCCCTGTAGAGACTCAGAGTGGAGCTCTACCAGATGCAAAATTCTAACAGCATGTGGAAGCAGGTGTACATAGCAATTACATTTGCACTACATTTGCAGAGATTTCTGGTAAAATATGAGGTAGTCATTACAAAGGTTTCCAGGTAGAAATAGAGATGCTGGATGTAGTAGGTTAGATGTTTGTCAATGGCTTAACTGGTGCCAGTTAGATTGCCGAACAGGAAACCTTGAGATCCAGAGATCCCTCCTGATAATACTCGGTGTTTTTCTAAGCACCTTTGTTCAGATGTTTGAAGCTGTGTGAGGAAGCTGGCAGTTGAAGCCTCTGAACAGAGTTATCGTGTGATGGTTGAGCCACATGCAAACAAGAGTGGAAAGGTGTTTACTCATCAGCGTCTTCAAAGTACATGAGTAGAAGGATATGCATGCACCTGGATGAAAAACTAGCATTTGGCTCAGCCAGGAGAAAAAACCTCTCATCTACCATAGAATTCAACAGTGGTTTGGTGTTGAAAAGACTTGAATAGCTTAGTTAAAATATGGACTCAATACTTTAATGTTCTGCGGTGTCCCAGACAGTTTTTTTTGTTTCTGACTTAGACAAATGATATGAGTATTTGACTCTCTAAAAAGTATGTTTTCTGCACCTGCCTCACCTAGCTTGTTACCTGTCAGCTATTTAGGTTTGTAGGGGTTTTTTTTTTTGTTAACTTACAGTTATGCTTTTCATTATGTATATGTGATTTTTAAAATGTTGCTTAATGCATCCCTTTGCACTGCTGCCTTTGGCTCACTCAGGCCTGAAAAATGTCCACAAGTCTGCATTAATAGCTCTGAAAAACCTGCAATACAACCGCCACAAGAACAGCAGCAAGGGCAAGAAAAAGGCAGTCTCCCTCCTACAGGACAAGATGAGATTATTTGTACAGCCCAAGTGGGCGAAAACGGCCCTAATGGAGTCCACCTTGGTCAAACGTCTAAGCTTCAGGAGGTTCCTGAGGAAAACAAAATGGAAACACTGTCATCCAAGGATGAGCATCTGCAAACGTGAGCTTTCTGGTGTGAATCACACCGTTTGTATGCCCCTGTGTGCACATTTCAGAATTCTGACTGTGCGTTGCCTGGTGTGTTTTCAGTCCAAACTAAAACACTGTATGACAGTAATACATGTTTTAGAAACAAATAGAATGGTTATGTAATGCATTTTCTTCTGCATTTTTTAAAATATTAAATTAAAAGCTAAGTGAAAGGAATATTTGATTACAGTATAAATGTTGAATTGCAAAAAGAGTTTATGAATAGGAGAGGCTAAAATGGAGTCTGCTCATTGAGAAATGTTTGTTCTATTCCTCCATGATTAGATATGTTGCAGTGTTGACTTTTTGAACTTGGTGTTCTTTTATGATAAGTCCCAGATATAAATATGTGGTTTGCATAGCTCTAAACAAGACCGTCACTTTAGTGAATGACACTGGCTTCTGTATTACCAGTAACTTTTTTCAGCTACACCCCCTGAGGGAAAAAAAACAAACACCAACCAGCCAAGCAAACAAACAGAAGAAAAAAACCAAAACCAACGAAAAGAAAAAGTAAATCATGTGACTTACTTTCTGACTGTAATATTTGTCTCCTTCATGCTTCAGTAATGGTGATTCTGAGCACTGCTCTGGAATGTAACCGTTAAGTTTTGTCACCACTTATCACATGTATGGCACCTAATGTAACTGTTAATACATTGTCTATTTTCATTAACTATTTTCTACACACATTTTAGGTATACTTCAGCAGATTTTTATAATGGTGGGCATTAGTATGGGTTTAGGGAGGGATGGGTGGTGTTCTTATGTAGTTTGACCTCCAGATGATCAGGTAAGTCTTTGATGAATAAACAATCCCTAAACAGCATGGTTCTGTTTTGGTCAGATTTAGTAGTGCAAGTGACAATTGCACAGATTGTATGGGTCCAGTTGCAATTACTACTTAATGTGTTTATCCACGATCTAATTTTATATTTGGTCTTGTAGATTCGGCCCCAGAACTGCTGTGTCTGATGACGCAGAGTAAGTTGTCTTGTGTTCACAGGATTTTGTTTTAAACAACTTACACTGCATGCTTTCCCATCTTTCTACTAATTTAAAATGCAGTTGATGCCTCATTATTTTGCAGTGGTTCGGCAAATAAATTTTTCAGAAAGCACTGAAAAATGGAATATAATATGGCTTACATTGCAGTCAAAAATAATTTTTATATAAAGGCCCATAAAAACTAAGCATAATACTAATGTCCAGCTGTTGCTTAAAGTATTGCTTCTTCTTTTTTTCTTTTATTTCCTCTTGATTTTCTTCTGAATTTCCATTGCCTCTAATCAGCTACAGGTAAAGGGAGTTGGGTTGAATCTGGGTGTTGAAGGAAAAAAATGAAGTATGACCAGGAAGGGGAAGAAGAAAAGAAATCCCAAAGCAAAATAAAATTTATTGTGAGCTTCAGAGTTATTACCAGAAAAATGCATATTTAGCTGATCCTTTATTCTCTTTTAAAAACTTTATATTGAATATCTTATAGGTTAGGTTTAATTTAGTAATGTACTAAACTTCATTTTTTAAGTGCTTCACCTTGATGCTTTACTTCTGACAGAAGGAGTAGAACTGACATTAATTACACTCAAAAATTTTAATTATGTGTGTATACATGTAAACTGTAGTACAGAATAGTATGCAATGTCATTTGGAAAGTTCTCTGAAATTATTAGCTATTTTTACAAAGTACTGGCATTTAGAAGCAAACAAATGGTTGAGAACTCCCCAAGTTAAAATAACGCACTAATAAACCCACGTAATAATGTCTGTAATATCCTTCATCTGTTTACAGAAATGCACATGACCTTCTCTGTCTCCCAGATTAAATCCCCAAATAGAAACAGCATGAAGAGTTGACATCTGATGCCTTCACAGTTATAGGGTTTTTATCATGAGTATATACAGAGACTCATATGTAATTTTTCACCCTTTTCTCTAATGATAAAGCTTAGAATCATGAACTGAATGCTCTCTACAAGTTCTGTAATACCTTTACGCTGAGCAAAGCCTGTGTCCTCTGACCACAGAGTAAATATGAACATTTTCAAGCAGCAGAAATCTGTCCAATCAAATGAAGAGATGAGATAAAAAGCAAAATAACACAGAAGTGCTCTACTTAACATGGGGACTTCCCTGCCATTTCAGGAAACCAACTTGTATGATTGATTTTTTTCATTTTTGCATGTCTGTATTAAATGCAAACATGAGAGAAGGTACATGGAGATGCCTTCAAAGGCATTGCAATGGGGTTGGTGGTATAATGGGAGAGTAGCAAAGACTAATGATCATGTTGCTTATTCCACATTGATTCTGATTTTGTTTTAAAGGGCAAAACAATAAATGTTCAAACCTCATTGTCATCCTTTCCAGATGTGCCACAGTTTACAGAGCAACTGTTTTCCTAAATTGCCTTTTAAGTTCTTATAAATGTAAGATTCTGTTTTTCCATCTGAAGACAAAGTACTTATGAAGAATCTAATAAAACTTGGCTCTCAAGTAGAACAAATAAATTGAACTGACATTTAAAATACTTCCAAAATGTTTGTCAAGTCTCCACTGAAAACTGCAACCTGAATTCAGTCTTAGACTAGATACTGTTTATTCCAGCAGCAAAACTAGGAACTGCATTATTAGATTGAGAAAATTCCCTTTGATGGTGAGGGGGGCACTAGGTATTGTCATCAGCCCTTGTCTGTCTCAGGGTCCAGAAGAGGCAGTGCTTAGTGTGTTGCTGCTCATCAGGCTCATTCCCATCTTCTGAAGAGAGAGAATTCTGGTGGTACCCTGTCGGTTGAGTGTGAGTTTAGGCTTATAGTGAGTTGAGATTTTTGAGTATTTGTTTACTAGAGTCAGATTCTTTAGCCATTCTGTCCCTTTTTATGTTTTGTTGGGGTTTCTTAAGTCTTAGTATGACTGTAAAATGGTAATGGAATGCCATAATAAATGCCTTACATAAGGATTTTTAACATTTTCTTATAAAAAGGTTTTTACCTTATTTCTCACTTTTAAATTAAGGAGTCTAAATACTGAATTCCTTGAGAATTTTTTTATCCAACACTTGTTCAGACATGATTAAAAAAAATAAAAGGAATGCTGCATGATATCACTGAGAAGAACAACTGTAATTTGTGATAATAAAGCAGTGTAACTTTAAAATCCCAACATCCCAAAGATCTAACTTTCCAAAATACACTGTTGGTCCGCACAGTGTTTTTTTCCAGATCATTTTAAAAATGTCAGGTCTGGTACACTGGTCATCAGAAAGGCCTCTTGCTTCTAGAAAGAGTTTGTATACAATCTCCAGAGCTGTGCTTATGGCAGAAAATTAATAAACTCTAATTTGGTGCAGTTACATCTTCCCTGTCTACTTGAGTGCTGTGTGCCTGCTGGTCCTGCTGGTTAAAGGAAAGAGTAAATCTAGTTCTGTTCATACAGGTGTTAGTGATGGTCTGGACCCCTTTGTAGTTTATACAAGAAAAAAATAGGATGAAATTATATGGGACGCATCGTGAAAGTGTCTTTTGGCAGAAGCTTGGAGTTTTGGCCTCTCTGATTCTTTTCTGAGGATGAACTTGTCAGGCAGAGAAGTTGATGTGGACATTTCAGTTGGCCTTGTCCATGTACTCAGGAAAGTAGGTTGTTCTCCCTAATGGTTACTACATGTTGGTCAGAGCAGAGCACAGTGCTTTGCAATGTGACTCCTTCAGACTGCTCTCCTGGGAAGATACTGTTGAGGCATAGTATGTTGGTGCAGATTTGATGTTTGAACCAACCTGGTTGCTTGTCCATGGCAATGAAGGCCCGGCAGCAGGAGGTGACACCTGGAGTAGGAAGTGCATATGGGGTTGTAGTGTATATTTTGACTGCTGGCCAAGGCTGAAGCTTTTTCCAGAGTGCCTTTTTTATTGCATTGTTGCCATAAAACCTTTTGCTGTCTCTGTGCACCCTGTGAGACCTGAATGAATTCAGGGAATGTATACTAGCCTTTCATTAGGACATCTGGGGACTCCTGCTAGAAAATATTTTTATTCTTTCATCCCAAAGGGCAGAGGGTGAGTACTCATGCACTCTACTAGCACCAGTTGCCACCATGTAAAGTCTTATTTTTTCTTCTACTGCATGTGAATGAAAAATTCTCTGGCACAAGGAAAAGGTGCAGGAGAGGGGCTACGCAACCATTTTGACCCAGTAGGCACAAGGTGGCAAATACTGAACAGTAAAGGCTTTTCTTAGTGTGAGTTTCAAAAGCTGGAATAAAACCTATAAGGGTGACTTTATTGCAAGTTATGCATCTCCCAACCTACCTCACCAAATATGAATACCTCCAAAATATGACTAATATTTAAATGCTCTTAGTAGGTGCCTTTAGTTTTAAAAACAACAAAGCTACTCATCTCTTTAGATTCTGTTATTTAGGAATGCTCCAATCCAATCCTGAACAGTGCACTCCTTAAACTACCCACAGAAAAACACAAATTAGTGTACTCCTCAGCACTCTGTTTAAAGGGTGAAGCACAATAATGCGTGAACTTCACTGTTCATGCTTAAAGGCAATAGGACGTTTATCCTTTTCTTCATTTCTTAGTAAATACCTCCTAAATAGGATGGGATCTGTGCATGTCCTTTTCCATCCACTGCCCAGACCTTTCAAGTTTTCCCTTGAGAGTGGCATTCCCATCTTCGCTTGCCTGAATACAGATGTTGGCTCTGTAAATATATGCACGGCTTTCCGTGTCTATTCACTTTGATAACTGTGGCCACAGTCACCTACAATTTCATCTTCGTTGGGTGCTTCTCCTGCTAGTTGGCTCATTGGCTCACCTAAAGCTACAGGTGATCATTTGAGGACTGCTGTGAAATCACTTCATGTGGAACTGCATGGCTTTCTTTTAATTTTTTTTTGCTTTGAATGGCACAACTGAGGTTATGTTTTACTAATAATAGGTATTATTAAGCACATTATCTGTGTGTGAGGATCTTTATATAATACAAAGGGATATATAATATAAAACCATAACCTTTTTGTTTTCCTTTAATTCTGCAAAGGTCAGGGACAGAAATAGAAAGAAACTTTTTTGTCCTGAACGTCAGCTTTTCCTTGTTAGATTAGCTGTACTAATGAGTTGGTGCTGATAGCATTGGATGTCTTTGAGGCAGGGAGGGGAGAAAGTACCATGCAGTTTGAACTGTGTGTACTTCTCTGGGCAGGCTCTCCCTGTTTTTGCAGCAATAGCATTTAGCCAGCCATGCTCCCCTGACACACTTCTCAAGCCCCTCTTGTTTCACATTGAAACCGAAACTTTGTGTTGTTAGTTGGAGGGGTCTTGAAAACTCACTGGGCACAGATCTTCAGAAAGTAAAATGTTCTGAATGATAGAATGATTTTAATAAGAGATATTGGTGGAAGTGTAAAGTTAGTAACACTTAGTGAGAGACAAAGTTGCAGTCAACTAACAAAATCAAGAGAAATTTGAAGATTATAATGCCTGAAGTACCATGAGGGAGCCACAAGGATGCTAACAGGTCTTTCTAGGGGACTGCTGCTTTTGGGAGCTTCGTAACAGTGCACGTGGCTGATTCTGCTGTAGCATCCTCATGTGGCTTGAGCTCTTACAATCTGAAGGAATATAAACCACCAAATAGCACTACACTTCTCGTTTTCCCACTGTTTAGGAGTATGAGCATGTTTGACATGAGATGTGAAGAAGAAGCTGTGACTCGGCCTCATAGCAGAGCTCGCCATGAGAAACTACAGAACATACACAACCAGCTGAAAGAGGACGAGACCAGATGGCAAGATGTGAGTATGCAACATAGCAATGCTGGCAGGCACTGAGAACAACTTACTAAGTCTACAGTTGCTGTCTAGTGCTTAAAATAATAAGCATTGCTTTTTTTTCCCTCGGTGGATTGTTGCTAAAAGCATGGAAGTTCATAATTTGATGTAAATTACAGAATACAACATCTTCTAGTGCCTCTGGCTGTGTAGCAGGTATTTTGCTTTTTTAAAAAAAGGTAATTAAACTTTGATTAGGTAAAAATGAAAACAGAACAACTTCTAACTACTGCCCTCTCTAACTTTTCTAATTAGTAAATGTCTAAAGTGGCAAAATACAAGACCAGGTAAGACAGTGAATAAATACATTGGACTTGTCTTTAATAAATTTGCATAGATACAGAAAATGCTAATGTTTTCTGACTTGTCCAAGCAAACAAATTGCCCTTCAAGTTAGCTACACCCTGCCTGGGGACTTTCCAAACTCTCTTCCCTTGATGCATTTCTTTAAGCTGTCCTGGCATTTGTTAAATTGGCAAGGACAGAAAATCATCATATGCAGGTAAGTTAGTATCAGGAGTTTTAGTTTCAATTCTGTTCATTCCTAAAGACTGATTTTAAATGAGATTTTGGACTTTTTTTTTAATTACAAAAAACCCCACAACAAAACGCATCAATTCAAGTATGGTAGTTTCCCATTACAAGGACAGCTACTGTGAAACACCTCAGAGAGGTTTTGGGTAGAAAATTCAAGGATTAAAAAAAAAAAAAAAGTATGTACAACTAAAAAGCAACTTTTTGTAGTGGAACAACAAAGGACTTCAGCTGAAATGTCTCTATGTGTGGGAAGCCATGGTTTCCCAGCAGAGATAAGAATGAGTCCAAAGGCATTCAAGAAGTTTGAGAACTTGCTGTTGAATTGAAAATCCTCTGAGGCAATGGGCCTAAGTATTCCAGGCCTTCAGCACCTTCTACACTGAACTAAAAGTTCTGAAGGGGTACTGAAAATGCCTTTATTGGAATGTCCTTGGCATGTTGAGGGCTTTATAGAGACAACAGCTCTTTCACATTCTGATATTTTTATGTGCCTGTGCTGTAAATTTGCCAACAATTAACAGTTTCTTGGCTTTTTTTAATTATTGTTATTCTAAAGCATCAGAAGTGCAAAAGATAAACATCTGGGTTTTAATTACAAAAAGAGGAGGAAGGTTTATGTTATAAAATTTCCTAATGAAGAACTGATTTTCAAACAATAGGCAATAGTGGGGGTGGCTGAATAAAGAAATACTTTGGTACTTCAATGAGAATAATTAGTAACTGAGGAAAATGAAAGGCCTATGTTACATGAAGGGGATTATACACTGATATATAGGTCATGTGAAGAAATATTTTAATGAGCGATCCCTGAAGTGTAACATCAATAATTTGTGGTTTTAATATAAATTAATAGTGACAAGATTTGTTCCTGGGTTTAATAAAATAAGTTATGCTTGCAGTACCTTCTGCTGTTTACTAATAAAAATGCAATTAAAGTATTTGGAAAACCATGTAATTAAATAGCCTTTGAATTGAGTATGTATACTGAATATCCGGGTTTTATTAAAACCAGAATTTATTAGAGTGCATAAAATATAATATGTATAGTAATCTCCTGATGTAAAGTTAATGACAATGTGCCCTTACATTTTCCTACAAAGTTATTTTTCTTTGCAGAAGTGCTGCAGTGGTTATTTTTTACCTGTAAAACTTTCTTGCTTTAGTGGTTGGCTGCGAAGTAATTTTACAGCTTAGGAGAATTCTTCATTGTAATACTTGTACTGTGAAAAAGATCTTGCTCCCGTACCCTCCGGGATTTGAGTTCATAACCAAAGCAGGATGCAAGACATAGAGGCCCATAACAGGTATTTGCCTGTTTGCCTCTGTTTTAGTGTCAGGCTGGTTTTTCAGCCTGGCTGGAATCAGTTGATCTACTGCACAACTTCGGGCAGGCAGATTCCAAGAAGCCTGAGATTGTTACTTCAACAAGGACCTCTCTCTGTAGCTGGATACAAACCATGGACATTTTGAGCTGTCATCTCTCACACCAGGTGGGTGTGAGCCACCTGAGTCCCTAACCTGTCTTGCTCACCTCTGGATCCAAAATATTGCAGAATGCCCATGAGGAAGGATTTAAATTTGGATGCTGTACTGGATTTTTCTATCAAAAAACCCCATCATGGGTCAGCCATGCTTGCATGTAGTTGACTGATGTCATGGACAAAGTACAGAACTATCAGGTCTCCAAGGCAGACTATCAGTGCCATTGTAGCTCACGGTGAAACAATATCCATTCTTCCAATGACCCCTGCCTCCCATATATCTGATTATTAAAATTCTTCACCAAACATAATTTTTCTACTTAATGTTCTTGGGGGATTGGCTTTTGTCCCTAATGTTGGCACAAGTGAAAATAAGTGCCCTGACTTGTCTTTTTAGGCCAAATTTCCTACCAAAAATAAAGGAAATCAGCAAAGCTATGAAATCCTTATTGGAGCCTGCTGTTAGGAGAAAAATCAGTCAGGCAACATTTTCATTTTATGGTATAGTCTCCTTTTCTCATTAAAATAAACGCTGGTGCCTGCAGGTGGTGGGAGCCTGGTCCACAGCAAGAACAAGCATTGCAAAGTGGCTGGTTGGGTTGATGGTTGTCGGGGACCAGTTTTTAGCTATTTGCAGCTCTGCATTCAGGTGCCTTCCTTCTCTCACAGGACCTGGCTCGGTGGAAGAGTCGTCGAAGGAGCGCTTCACAGGATTTGATAAAAAAGGAAGCTGAGAGAAAGAAAATGGAAAGATTATTGTCTGGAGACGGAACGAATGAGCGCAGAAAAAACATCAAAACCTACCGAGAAATTGTGGAAGAGAAGTATGTTGTTTTACTGAGGTGTAGTGGTATGTCTCAAAATGCCGTGGGCTCTATAGGTAACTGTGGGCAGCTGTGTCTGCAGGCCTGAGGGAGGGAGGGAAGGATGTTGTTGGACCGGAGGAAATAGGTGTGATTTTCAGTATTCATTTTAATGCAGTGGTCTCTCTTGTGTTGTCTCTCTTGCAGAGAGAGAAGAGAGCGGGAGCTTCATGAAGCATACAAGAACGCAAAGACACAGGAGGAGGCTGAGAGCATCCTCCAGCAGTACATTGAAAGATTCACTATCAGTGAAGCTGTCCTTGAGCGTTTGCAGATGCCAAAAATTCTGGAAAGAAGCCATTCAGTGGAGCCAAATTCCCCACTGAAAGACCCAAATCCTCTGAGATACTTAAGGCAACAGTCACTTCCTGCTCCAAAATTCACTGCCACCATTGAAGCAACCATTGTTCCCACCACTGAACTAGAGCCCAGTGGTTCGATGGGACGCTCATCTCCCAGCAAAAGCACCACCAAGGCTGTGCCTATGCTGACACCCAAGCCTTACTCACAACCCAAAAATACACAGGAAGTTTTAAAGAATTTTAAGGTAGGATACATCACACTCCCCCAAGTCAATCAGGAGGCAGAGATCCTAATTAAATCATCTTAACATATGAATGTTTAATGTAATTAAGTAGAAAATAGTTGCAGCACTCTGATGTTATAAAACTCAGCTTCGTACCCCGTGCTGCCTGGTTCAGTGATCTCTTCTTGGTTAGCAGTCTGCTTAGAAACTTGGCCTGTTCAGACTGTACTGGTCATTCTTCCTCAAGCTTAATGTGGCTGGGAAAAGGGGGGCTTCAAGAGAAAAGCAAGGCATTTCCTCAGAGTTTGTAAAAGAGTATGTAGTCATGTTTTTTGTTTTTAAAAAAAATGTAAGGGGCGGCGAGTGTGGAGGCCCTGACTTTTGAAGCAAGACCTGAACTGGCTTTTACGTCAGGGATCTGATTTTTGCCATACTCATACAAGCCTGTCCCATTCAGCCGAATCATAAGCCTTGGGAACACTGAAGTATGCCTGTATTCAGTGCAAAGTGTCCCTACTCCTGCACAGTCAAGAGATAGCTTCCCAAAGATACTCTCTCTCTTAAACATGCTTTTCAACAGAGATGAATGGGGAGAGCTGCTTCACTGGTGTAAAGAAAGGATTTAGGTTGTCCATGCAGGTTTAGGGAAACATATTGGTACTGGGGCAGCAGAGTAACTGGAGACTGATGGTGAGAGAAGGGGAATGACTGCACTGTATTGCAAGAACTGTGCCAAAATTACGGGAATAAAAGAAGTGAGAACTTGAATGAAAGCGGGGCTGCCAAGAATAAGGAGCCAACTATGAGGTTTGTTGGAGAAGGAGATAGGAGAAGAAACTGAGGCCAGGATATGGAATGTGAGGAGCGTATCTTAGGAGTTGGAGTAAGATACTGAACCAATGATGGAGAAAGCAAAGAACTGGGATGTGTTAGAGAGAACAGACCAGAAAAAGTCAAGTTTGAAAATGTCTGTTGCTCACAGTGCCTGTACCAAAAATGGAATTTACCCAAGTCTCCTTGGGTAGCCATGTTGTGAGCAGCGTATTGGCATGGATGCCCCCAGCCTGTAGAATTTGGGTTCCCTTGTGTCTGCCATTGCTGATACTTTGCCAGTGGTATTCAAGGGTCCCTGAAGCCCAGTAGCATTGCTACTATGTATATTCAGGTTGCTAACTTTTTAAAAAATGTCAGCTTTTTATAGATAGCAAAAAAAAGTGTGTTGTGATGTATAATTTATTGAAGTCTGTCCCACCTCCTGTGGAAACCACACCCCAACCCCACCAAGTTTTCTAGTTGAAATGCGAAACTGGTAATTCCTGTTTCTCCTGTACCTACCTCAGTTGGTATGCCCCTAGATTTTACCTTTTAGACATCAGTGACACTATCTTGGATCTTCAGTTTTTTTCTGATCCCTGACAATTTTTTCTTCAGAATACCAAGTTACGTATGTGTATCACTGTCTCGTTATTGCATATATAATTCACATAAGTGGGGAGAAACTAATCCATTGATGCTTCTACCCCCACCAGGCACCACTAAAAATCTGTCTGGATCTTGTTCACATGAAGCAGAAGAATGTGATTTGACTCAGTGGGAATTACTCCCTAGCACATATAGCTGTAGCATTATTTTCCCTTGAAACACCAGTCTGTCAATGATTCTTGGCTCTGGTGACAATGTGTTGACTTCCTCCAGATCAGAGGGAAAGGAGTATGTTTGTTTAACTCTGCAGCCAGGGCATCTGTCCTGATCATTCAAACATTTGGTTTTCCTCCTTAATATAAATAAAGAAATGTCTTAGTCTAAACAGAGACACTGAAATGGATGGTGTGGCCTGCCAGTGTTTTCCTGGCTTTTTTATTTCTGTGATCTTTCCTAACCTGCCTTTCTAGTAGATAATGCAACACTCAGTCCCAGAAGACTTGGGGCTTAGTGTCTGCTCGCTCTTGTGTTTGGAAATAAGCCCTAAGAGGGGTTCTGTGTTAACTGAATGATAGCAGTGAGGAAAGGAAGGGAACCTTTTCGTCTGAAAAACAATCAGAAGGGGCAAAACAGCTTGTGGAGCTGATTGTGCAAGGTGCTACTGCTTTCACCTCCCCACCGTCTGGCAGAGCTGAGGATGCCCATCAACATAGAGACGGCCCCTTAGTTAATCGTGCTTATAGAGAAGAGGCCTTTGGATGCACATGTGCAAGAAGTCAATGGGAGGAGTGTGCCCTCAGCTTGGTACTGATGGTATATATCAAATTGGAGTGCCACTCCTGAGGTATCCAAGCTGTTTACTCAATTAGTGGGGAAGGATCTCTGTGCACAGAGTAACAAAGCTCTCCTCACAAGCCTATAAACATCTGTGCTGTAGCTAGGCAGGAGCAATCTGGTGTTACTGATACCTGCTCCTCTCCTGGTCTCTCTCCACCTGGGTCATCTTATGTGAATGGCCAGTGAGTTCTTTTGTAGCAAGACTTTTTTCCTGTATACTTCTACAAACAGCCCTCCAAACTGAAGGAAGCCTTTACATGCCACCTCCGTTCAGGAATTACAAAGTATTACAGTCCAAGAAGAAACTGTATTAGTGCAGAGGAAAAAGCCAAAGCATATTTTGTATTTTCTTCCTTGCTTAAGGGTTCCTTAGTGAGAATATATGGCCACCAAGGAGCTAGCTTGATCCTGAGAAAAAAGGTAGTTAAACTCCTTCTGTGCTGTCCTTTTCAAGGAGGTTGCCTAAAGTCAATTTATTTTATCACCTCATGGAGAGGGTGGAATGCCCAGTTTCGTTTGTTGGTGCTTTGATTCGCTATTGTGAACAATAAAGAAAAAAGTGGATGAACTCTGCTGCTCCTGACCCTTCAAAGTTCACACGACAGTGCTTCAGAAAGCACTGTCTACTAATACTGTGGGGAGGTCATTGGGGTACAGCACCAGTCCATCAGCATAACCTGCTTGCATGAAGCAATGCAAAACCCAGCAGTTTTGTCTAAATTTAACATAAAACTTTTGCTTTTGAAAAAATCCTTTGATCTGTGCACACAAAGGGTGTCTGTATGTTTCTGGGAGAATGGAATGTGGAAAACCAGGAAATCCAGAAAAATTATTACCTTGTTCCTGTATTTTGTTTGTGACCACCCTAGGGTCATAGGGTCTTCTTCTGTTTTGGCCCATTGAATGAAATGTGTGTTTAGCTCCAGCCTTCACTGATAACACAGACTGTGTTAATGAGTATAAAATCATGTCGAAGCCCTAATTTCCTAAAATCCTTTGAATGCTAATTGCTTCAGCATATTTATTTAACTATGTTCTGCAGGTAGATGGAAGAGTCAGCATGAATGGAGAAAATGTCAACGGCACAGAAGAGAAGGATAAAGAGTGTACAACAGTAACATTTACTCCTTCGCCAAGCAGATCTCTGAAATTTGATGGAATAGCCAGAGGGGACAGGCCCCCAGTAGAGTTGAAGAAGGACCCCCCAAGTGTTGAGCTCAGTTTACAGAGGCCTGCCACTCAGAGTGTGCACAAAGAGCCAACAGTAAGACCAACACGAACAAACCAGCCTTACTTTCTTTGCCAGTTTTCTGTCTCATGATGTATTTAATCACTAACTAATGATACCCAAGTGCTTATGTTTGCCTTATTTCAAGAGGGTGTGCCCGGACCAGGAAAAAAAAACAAAACTCAAAATCCTTTGTAAATTAAAGGCTTCTTCCTTTTGTATGTGGGTAGAGAAATAGGAGGGTAAGATTCAAAACACTTTTTGCAGCCAGCTTTTCTTCTTTTTTTTTTTTTTTGGGGGGGGGATGTCATGCAGCTGATAAACATGCTTTAAATGTGCTAGGCCAGGGAGAAATTGATTTAGTGTCACAGCCCTTGTGCAGGTTTATTCCGCACTTCTCCAAATGTAAGCTGATTAGATCAGCAACAAAACTGGACTGTGTGAACCATTATAATTAGTCTCACTTTTCAATTTTCAAAGAAGAGGATGTGGATGTGCTGGCAGTTTTGAACATTTGGTTTTCATTCCCCTCTCAGAAATATTAGAAAAGCGGATAAGCTATTGAAATACTCAGAGGGGCCAACATGCTTCTTAACTGCCTTATCAGAGAAACAAATTAATTTTACCTTTTCATCTTTCTCTCCCCCTCTTCCCCAGAGAAAAAGGCAGGAGCAAAACTAGAGCACATCACAGCAGGCATCTAGATGCTACAAAACTGTAATAAAAGTAGATAGTAAAAACAAAATAAGAAATAAGGGCAGGATTGCAAATAAAACATGTAAAAGGGTTGCAAACAAGTGACAGGAGAGGGAATTCTCACCATGTTTTTCTGTGTAACAACAAAGAGAATTGGAGATGTGGTGAGAGTTGGAGTATGATAATTTTTTTCTTTCATCTCAGATTTCATCCAAGCATTGGCCAGATGGATAACAGGGAGCAGACAGGGGTCTGTCCTGGAGTGTGATGGTTCATTCATGAGAAATGGTTTGTGTCTTACTCCACTGCTTAATGCCAGTCTCTAGCAACGGACAAGCAAACCATGGAGCCTGCAGCAATCATGGGAACTGGGGTGTGCTGTGAGCACAGTCTTGATCCTGTCAAAGGGAACTGGTGTAGAGTCAAAAGTGAATGATTTGCAGGGAAGGCAGGGTTGGGGCTGCCCCTGTCAGAAAAATTTGGCTGTGAGGGAAAAGCCTTGTTAGCATTGCATCTGATATGGAAAAGCAGATAATGGGAGTATTTGGAGAACAGAGAAGAACCTCAGCTTGCTGAAGATTAGAAGCACAATGGCAATCAGAAAAGTAGCCAAATGAAAGTGCTACTGTCTCCTTTTTTAGTATTTCCAGGCCTAATTAGAGTTATGAGGAAATTCAGCAACAGAATCCACTGTTAGTTCTTGAGTGTACTCATATCTGTTTGATGTTACCTCATCCTTTCTACACCTTTGAGGATGATAAGGCCAGTTTAACACAGATTTTTGTATGTCTGATTTCTGCTTCCAGTTCTTAGCCCTTCTGGTGGTACTGGCAAAAGAGGCAGAAGAGTTTGCCTCCTCAGATTCCTTGTGACTCTTGACATTTGCAGAATAGCTCCTGGTTTGTAAGCTTCAGTGCACTTAATGATGAAGCCTTCAAGAGAGAATGATTGTGCACCCAAATGGTGCTATTGACAAAGTGTCTCTGCTCTACCTACAGATTTTATATCACTAGCTTCATGGTTCCATCAATAATGTGACTGGGCAGTGCACATCATAATTACTCCTGGCACTTCAGCTTCAAGCAAACGTATGTGTGTTAAGCATGTCCAGGACAGAACAAGGAGAGCAGACTGCTTTGAGGGGGATCTTCCATGGGAAAACAAGTTGGAATGCACTGAGCATGATGAGGGAAAGGAGGAGACCTGCCTGTGGCTGGAAGGGAATTTCCCAGGCTAAAATAAGATTTCGGGTTTTGTTCCTTCTGGATGTTTACTTCTCTTTGCCCAGATGCTTCTTATTAATTTTCCAGGTCTCAGTGCCTCAGACTAAGGCATGGGCAGTAATTTAGCTGTTGAGCATACAGTAGGGCCCTGATTTGTGGATGGAAAGGCCTTAGATGTCAGGTTACAGGGATGAGGTATGGGACTGATGCTTGGCCTCTTCACTGTGTGTGTTGGGACACAGACCATCACTGCTGTAGACAGGACAGCTTGATATAGATGTAATTAGTCTAGGGCCTTATCTGCAAGAGTCGGGTAGCTACATTGGACTTGCTTCACTCAGCCTTCTCCCTGTAACAATTCTACTTCAGTCTTTGGACAACCAACACAATGATGTCAGTCTCATCTGCAGAGCTTGAAATGCTGAACTCCTGTCTGAAGGTATAATCCCTCCTAGGAAGGTTGGGAATCCAAATTAGGAAAGATAAGATCTTTGTGGGCTTGTCCCACTCCCCATAAAACATGGCCTCTTTCTGCATAGGATGCTGGATCTAGCTGTCACTGTCAGCCCTCCAGAAGGGAAAAAGAGGTTTGGTTTTGTCCCCAGCAGTGGGGTTTCCAAACTACACATTCTTAGAAGGAAAAAAGCCTTCTGAAAGCCTCCGCTGTATCACCTCCCACAAGGAAAAAACAGGGTTATAGGTTCTGTCTGATGCTTAACCCGTCTGAATTTTTAGAAAAGGAGGAGAAGACAACAGAAAAAGGCATAGAAAAGCAGCTGAGATGAAGAAGAGCTGCCTGGAATGGAAGAAATTACTGAAGTTCTTTTGTCTTGAGAAAACTACAAATGAAGCATGGTTTCAAAGCCATTTCGAAACTTGCTTTCACTACATTTATTTGTATACTTTGTTGATATAGTACTTGTTAGCTATGTCCTTCCCAGGCTTTGAATAAGATTCACAGGCAGTAGTTCCTCTGTTAAGAGATGCTGATTCAGTGTTTGATTTTTCTCCTCTAGTTGCTCGTAGATTTGGTTTAGTTTTGTGTTTTATTATTTCATTTTCTGCTCCAAGTTTATTTCATGAAATATATATTCCTCTTCGTATATACCTTACCTTTGGCCCTTCTGTCCTCACCTTCCTGTTCTTTACATGTCCCTTCCTCCTCCTCCATCCCTCTTAGGGCTGTTCCTCTGCTGTTTCTGTTCAATTGTCAAATGGACTAGTTCCTGTCTTCTCTCTGCCTGGCAGGCTTCCTTTTGAAGCTCTGTAGTCCTACTTTAAATCTGTCTGGCTGCCCTCAGGCGTTGTCTGCAATGGGGGAAGATGCTGTGCAACTGTACGTCAACAGCTTTTCCGGCCTGAAGTTTAGTCAAGTTGCACCACTTAAAACACTTAATACTGTGGAGGTTTTTGAGGAGCTAGGGAAGTGCAGGAATCGTTTCGTACAGGAGAGACCTCAGTGTCACTTGTCTTTTTTGACAAGAGAAGAACCCCATCTACATGCAAATCAAATAATGTTTGGCAGTCAGAGACTGATTGGGAAATATATATGCATCCTGCCTAAATCTACTATGAAATGAGATGCAAAAAACTGCAGGAGGTGGGCAGGACAGTAAAGAAAAGTATTATCAGGAAACTATACTTGTATCTGTAGTGTATAGGTAACGTATTAGGTATAGGTAGTGTATTGGGAATTTTACAAGAGACTTACCTTTTCTTAAAGTAGCTTATGAAATTTTGCCGGTGATTTAAGGCTAGAAAGGATAAAGTTGGCCTATGAACAGGATGACAATATTCCACTGATGTTTGTGGAGTGATGTGATGCTAAGAGGGGTGGTAGGTAAAGCACACCTCTCTTAATGCAGTTTTTAAAACTGGGGCCAAGGCTCAAAGACTGATCAGTCAGTGGCAATGCCAGCAATAACATGAGAATCATCTCCTCATCCTGGTCCTACCTGTCAGCCATTTAGGTTGTGTTTTCTTTCCAGTATTCGGAACAGTAATTAACATTACACTGAGAAGTTCTGTCCACTAGCTCTTTGAATCAGAAGTTGGCAAAGTAAATGTTTTGTTTTAAAACAGTGTTTTTGCAGATTTTAGTATAGGGAGATTAATTTGTCACTAAGTAACATCACTTTATTTTATCCAATCTTATAAAAAAGAGCATTTAGAAATTATTCGCTTGTTATAGCTCTAATTATAACTTTGATCAACAAAAAAATAATAAATACAGACAGCAACTTAAATAAAGATCAAGGTGAGGTGGTGATGGTGGGGAGATAGCTTTCTTTTAATTTTTTTCTAGCTAGCTTAAACTTGTCTATTTCTACTCACTGCATGCTTGGCACAAAATAAACTTTTTTTCTATATCCACGTAACACTCTCCTTCATCTTCAAAAATCCACTGATTGAACTGAGATTAAAGTACAAGCTTTCTTGTGGTTGAGGATTGTTGGCTGAGCTACAGGAGAGCAGGGCTGAAATCCTGATTTGTACAGATCCGGTAAGACAAGTCTTTGTTCTTTGATTCGTAACAAGAAACACTCGTAGAGTAAGTGTGCCTGTTCCAGATTGACAGCTTTGCCTTGAACTACACATGAAAAGGTGTATGGAGGGCTGGACTACCTGAAGGGAAAAAGGTTTAGGATGAGAAGTGAGAGCGGCAAAGCTTCAAAACAGCTATAAGGGAACTCTGCTCAGTGTTTGGTTATGAATATAACATGCCTGTCTCCTGTCCGCCAGACAGCCATGCACTTTTCAGTGTCTGTGAGTGACAGGAGCTTGTTTTACATCCCAGTTGAGTAGTAATAACTGTAAGGACTATCAGGAATACTTCACACTATTTCTTGCAGCATTTTCAAGGCTTCTCTGTCAGTTACTGATTACCCTGATCTTTGGTTGTAATAGCTGTCCTGAGTATAGCATTATATGTCTGGCAGATGGCTTAACCTGCCAGTGTTCTGGCTGTAGTAATATACTGGCATAGGATGCAAGAAACTTAGTTGTGGCAGCCCTAAGTCATGCCACCATTACTACTCACAACAACTGAAAACACTAATTTTGATGGGGAAATCATCGTATGAAAATTTTAAAGTCAATGATATGTGTAGAATTCAAATCACAGAAGTTTAAAAGATGTGTCAGGAAATTTTTACATGTGGCTTTTGAAACCACAATGAATTTCATTCCTGAATGATTTTACAGAATTTAAATCATAGTTCTAACCTGCTTCTTGCTGATATCTCTGCATTCTCAATCTTTCCAGACAACTTGTTTTGTCATGTTTTCATAGAAAATACAGTAACAATATTTCACGTGTTTTTGTGTGCAAGCCATGTTAACTGAGCTATGTTTCTATTTAATTTGCAATAAGGGCTAATAAAGTTCTACTATAACTTCCTTTGGAGTTTGTATTCTTGTAGAAGTTGTGATATTATGTGTGTTAGGTGTTCTGGTTACTGTATTTTTAGGGTTTTATAAGTGTGTATGATTCTGCCACAACAGTAGGCAATATGGCTATTTCTGTCTTGTATAATCTTAATTAAAGAAATACTTGGACTGATATCCTAGTTTATGTGATAAAAATCCTATCTGTCACAGACTGAACTAATTTATTTTCATGCCTAATATGTGTTTGGTAACACTATATGTGCAGTTGTGCTTGTGTCTTTGTTAAATGGAGACCTTGTTTAGCAGAACCGAGGTGTTGCTTTGCCCTCTGTTACTGATGTGCTCATAACCACAACTGCAACCTCGATATTTAATTTGCCATCACTGACTAAGGCTTCTAAATGGTAAATGGCAAAGCTACCAGGAAGCTCCTGGGTAGCTACATGCACAGGATACTGAAAACACCCATCCAAGTAGACAGCAATCTTCAGTTTTCGGGACTTAATAGGACAGAGTCTTCACACCAGCCTGGAGCAGTGGGGAGATAATCACAGCCCCTACACTAATGTTCTTCCTACTTCCCTTGAAGGCTTCATTGCCTGTGGTGGTGGACAAGCAGGTGTTGTATGACCTTCCCTCAGAGGCACCTGCAGCAGAGCCAAGGTGTGGAATGGCTCTGCCACCCTGCAGAGTGAGACCTCTGCCCACACAAACGCATATGGCTGCAGCAGAGAGGTGCTGAGAGGCCTTGTGAATCCTTCATACCAAAGCATGAGAGCTCCTCTGTATTACCTCAGAAACATCACTCACCAGGTTATCCAGGTTTTCAGTGTCCACATCAAAATATGATGCCCTTAGGTATAATAAAATGCTTGTATGTCTTTTTTTCATGTTCAGTGATAACATCATTAATATTTATTAAATGTGAAGGATGATAGTCTGTGAAAGTAAAGATACTCTATCAGGTGTATGAGCACAAGAATTTTTTAAAGTATATCATATACCTGTGGATAAAATACTAGATAACATTACATTAACTTGCTATAATACATAGAATTAGATTTAGTGGAGAGTTCCCCAGTGAACTTGGCTTAATTTTTTTATAAATTACTTACTAATCAGTTTTATATTTTTAGCTGTATGTCACTTGCGTTTAATTGCTTACCAGAGGGAGGAGAAAGAGTCAAGTCTCGTGAGCAGGAACAGAACTTCTGCAGCATGCCATTGTAAAATCAATTTTCCTGCAGCAAGTAGTAGCTCTTTCTTCTTTCTATAAATAACATTTATGTGTATACCTGGTTCAACCTCCTGGATATAGGTTATGGGTAGATTTAGTTATTACACTTTTGCAGGATGACAGCACATGACAGCACTGTGAGGTGACTCTAGACCCAGAGGTGATAAATGTGCATCATGTCAGTGCATCATGCATCATCTCAGCTGAGCATTTTAACCTCGCTGAGAGGCCAGTGTGTCTGTGCTCTTTCCCCAGCTCCAGCTGACATCAGCAGTTGCCCTTCCTGGCGTATGTAACACTTTAGCACTTTTTCTATTGGCCCGTGGTTATTACCATTTATGGCTTTAAAGCCTCCGAAGTTGAAATTAAAGTTGAGTTTCTTTATTTATTTTAATTTTTCAATTTGGACAGTTGCTTTTTGAGGGTGGAGGGGGAATTCCATTTTTTTACCAAAAACAATAACAATCTAAACATTATTAATTGAAATTTGCAACAATTTCTTTGGAAGGGCATATGGTTTGGAGCAATAGGTTTGGAGCCTCTTGCTCTTCCAGGTGAAACCTACCTTGTTTAGGGCAAATCCTGAGCTCTCAATAATAGCCTTTTGTTTAGGTTTAACAAAGTTTTGTAGGTTTTAGAATCATATAGAATAATTCAGGTTGTAGGTCTCTAGCTGGGTCTACTGCCCAAAGCAGGATCAGGCATGAGATCAGAACAGGTTGCTGAGAGCTTGATCATTTGAATCTTAAAAACCTCTGAGGACAGAGATAGTGTGACCTATTCTGACCAGCCTGTTATGCTGGTCTGGCTGTCCTCATGCAGAAAAAAGATACTTTTTTCTGCACTGAGCAGGGTTGGGAAGAATTTCCAGTAGCTTCTCCATTGGCTGCTGAAGTATCTGGAGCCAGAGGCTGAGGCTGAAGGTGAAGTTTTGTTTACTTGCAGTAGTGTTCTGCTGGGGCTTTTAGTGTAAACCTCTCAGTGAACACAGGCTGCTGTCAGGATGGGCTGGGGGAAAGCGAGGTGGGTTATAGGAGAGAAAAGAGCAACTAGATGGCAAGAGACAAACCTTTGGGGCACAAGACTTGCAGTCTTTGGAGCATTTCTTTGGGGCCTCAGTTTTAACCTGTGCCTCATCTCCAGTGACTGTCCCTCTTTGGAATGTGGGCAACATGGAGGGAGAGGTCCGTGCCTTGTTTGCTGTTGATGTAGATGCATTCACGGATGCACGTGGTGGAGAGGAGGTCCTGAAACTTCCATGTTACCTTTTTGGAAACTGTATTTCACTATCTACCTCGTCCAGTTTGAGAATTGCTTTTAGACCAGGTGGGGGATGTGTCTCCATGTCTTGCCTGGAGAAGAGGGTGAGGGTGGGCAGAGGTGAGGGTGCGTTGGAAAGCGCCAGACAGGATTTGGCAGCCAGCTTCAGCAAGTGCTGGAGGAGACATGCTGCTGCTTCTAGAGACATGGCTGTGATGTGGTGCCTGTTCTGCTGAGAGGTGGCAACACAGCCCTTGGCAGCTGCAGGCTCCTTCTGTTTCCCAGCACTGCTGAATTCCTGCTGGGCTTGACCAGGTTGCTGGCCCTGGCCCCACACCAGCCTTCCCAGGATGTCTTCCCAGACATGTTCTCTGCCCCTTTCCAAAGCATGTCTCCCTCCAGAGAGGAGGAGAGGCAGGGATTTGTAAGCTCTGTCAGCAGCAGAATTCTCTGGAGCTTTGTGGTGCATCCACAGGCGTTGCCATCCTATTGGTACTGCCAGCAGATGTTCCCCATGACTGAGCTGTGAGAGCCCAGGTGTACTTTTCATGGGGCATGTTTGAATAAGGGGCCACAGGCTCATGTGGGCCTGCAGGGATAGGAAACAGGATCCATGCAGAGGGTTGAACTCTGATTCCTGCCTGCAGAAAAGAGAAAATTTCATCAGATTTCCTCCTTTGCATCTATCAGTAAGATGAAGTTGTGGAATGAGGACAGGAAAGAGAGTATACAACAGACTACTTCTGAAATACGTTACTTTTTGTCTCCAAAAGTAGTCTGCTTTTTTAGTTTCCTCTGTTCAATGTGCCATTTCCTAGATCTTCTTGGTGTTGGAAGTACTGGGAAGTGGCTGATTGCTTTGCTGCAGATTTTTCTTTATTTGCCTGCTGGAAAAGTGGATGAATGGTGGAAGTGCTGAATAGATCAGCTGAGTGTTACCCTTGTTTTGACAGTGTGATTTTAACTCTGCAACAGGCCTGCCCCAGGTCAGGAAGCTTGCTTTTCAAAGGCATTTGGATTATTGGCTTGATATGGTCTCACCATATTTTTTCAGTCCTCTCTTAGTAGTGTTTCAAGTATTTCATTACCTTTAATACCGGTTCTGGCTTTTCCCTTCAGATAACAGATTGTTTAGACAACCGTGAAATAGAGGAAGTATTTAATTACTTTGCCACTTTTCAAACCCTAGTATGTGCTATGTATTCACTAATGCATACATTTCTGTGTTACTCTGGAAGGGGAAACTAGGGGTGAAATGCATGCTTGTCTCCAGCTAGCACAGTCCAAGATACACTGCAGTTTTAAAAGCTTGTAGGAGCTATTCCAAACCACCCACATTAATGGCTGATGATGAGCGATTTGAAAAAGAGATTAAAGCCCAGTGATTCAACACCCGACTGGCACATACCGCTCTGAAACATACTCCTCAGTGCCCTGCTGAGCTCCAAACCGATCTGGTTAGAACCCACTACAAAGGAGCAGCAAGCATTGCCTTGAGGAATTAGCACATGCTATTATTTCCACTGTGCTTACTCTGTCTGTGCTGTGTTCCTCTCTCCAGGCCTCTGCGGTGGAAGCGGATGGAGCTGCCAGCCCACAGGCCGAGCCCAGCCCCAACGGTACAGCCCCTGCTTGCCCTGTGTGCCCGTCCCCAGGTGGGTGTGCTGCAGATGTCAGAAATCTCGACATAAAATGAAATTGCATGCAGGCAGAGCAGTCATTCACTTCAGCAACCTCCCAAGGGATGTAGTAGAGTCCCCACGGCAGGAGTTTTTTCAGGTGTGGCTGGACAGGGTGCTAGACAATCTCCTCTAGGCTCCCTTTCCCTTGAAAGGTGGGCATAGATGGTCTGTCAAGGCCCCTTCCAGCCTGGGCTGTTCTGTCATTCTGTGGTTGAAATGACACACCTGACTGCACAATACTCAGGGTGCAAGTTGCCCACTTTGCTGTTTGTGCAAGTAAAAAGCCGGTGCCACAGCGTGCTGTAACTAGAAAGCAACAAGGGCAGAAGCTATCAGTCAGAAATAGCTTCTATTTAACACTTTTTTTTCCCCCCTCAAGACATTAAGAAATGGAGAAAAAGTGTAAGAAGGGGCACTTCAGTCATCATAGGGGCTTTAAATGGACAGTACTGTGCAAACTCACAGTTTTCTGCTTTAAAGCCTTTATGCATGATTCCTAATCCGGGGAAAGGAATTTTCTGGTAGAATTTTAATCTGTTTTCCTCAAAAGTGTGTTTCTGAAACATTTTCTTTGAGTAGGCACTTTATCGCCTGTCTGCTACCATACTAAGTTCATGGTATTTTTTTTTGGTTCATTTTTTAAAATGGGTCTGTCCAAGTTCAGCTTGGCATGGGTAAGTAAAAAGTATTATATCAAGTATGTATTTAAATCTGGCTGTAATTGGTATGTAAGCATAATGTTCCTGTTTGTTGAGGATAAATGTGACTTAAACAATTGAGCTTTGCCCTTGAACATCGATGAAGTACCATTCCCCAAAGATTAGCAAGGGCTCATTAACTGACATAATTACTTCAGCTAGTAGATGCCAAAGTACATAGGGTAACACTCTAGAATTGCATTTGGCAGGTAATGTAGAAAGTGCAATCTTATGATGAACCAAACAAATTCTCCTCTCAAGAGTCAACAGTGATGAGCTGGTGTTGTCTACAAATCACAAAGCTACCTTCTTTCCAGCTCCACAGCTGTGAGAAATGCTAAACATTATGTGTTGAAAGCAGTTTAATATTGGCTGGAAAGGAAAACTGAGATAGCATTGCAAAAATTGAAATGGTAAAGTAACAAGGGGTTTTTATTATGTCTGTTTTGGAGGAATAGATGTGGCCCAAACTGTGTGAACTTCTTGTAGAGTAAGCTGTCTCCTCACTGTTCAATACAAGCCGGATAATTCCATGCTGTGCTGGTTTAAAAGTAAACAGGCAGGAGAAATGAACCCAACTTGAGAGAGATTATAAGTCAGAGTTACAGTTTACTAAAAATAAATTACAATAGATGAAACGATACAGAGGTAAACTGATTTTAACCCACAAAAACAGATGTATAACCCAGCCCCCTGGGACAAGAACATAACAGTGTTTGTTGGCCCCTCTGCTGAGCACCATGTGACCTCCCTGGGTGCAAAGTAAAAGGAAAGGAAAACCTGTTGGTCCAGATGATGGTGGCAGTTCTGCTGGGGTAATGATTGCAGTCTTGTCCAGAGTGGCAGTCTTGCTGGAGGTCTGGTCCTCCTCTCAATCTGCCGAGTGGTACCAGAATTCCCAAAACCCCAAGATTATATATGCTCAGGTTCCGGTGGGAATGTCCAGTACCTCCCCTAGGGCAGGGAGTTTCACAGTGGGTGATTTAACTCTGTGAGTCATGGGATATTTTTGGAGTCTCTGATGGTTTAGGTGTTGCAGCTGCCTATTATGCCAGTCCAGTATGGCCCATTAGCAGACATGACCCCTCAGGCTGGGTATGAATGTGCTGATTCCTCCCCGGTGGGGAATTATCACAGCTGAGTCATTAGGTGTGCATTGGGCAGCTGCTGCAAATGATCCATTATTAACAGTTCATCAGAAATTACATAGAGGATGAAGAATACACAGTTTTGGTTATACCCACATTGTAATAAACTGGTCCTGGCCCCTGTAACTAGAGCACATGCTGTGGCCCCTATGCCTCTAATGTGGGAACTGCTCCAATGCAGGGTGTGTCTGCCTGGCAGCAGAAGCAGCCCTTGTCTCTGCTTGTGTGCAGGTTCTTGGTGAAGCCTTAGGGTGCATCACTCTCTTAGCCTGTTCAAGAAGTATATTCAGAAGCTGCTTCTGCTGCTGTGGTTGAAAAGGGAACAGGATCTGAAGCTTCTGCTTTAGGAGGTTGGAGGGATATCCGGATGCTTATGCAGTGCCTGGTATGCTGGCAACTGCTCTGCTTCCAGTGGTGGTATCAGCTGTCAGCAGTTTAGGTGTCACAGTCCTCATCTGTAGACTAGTGTGCTCATGGTCCCTTCTCCCATTACCCAGCATAAGCTTGTGTTTTTTTAAGAATTGAATGAAAACAAGGCTATTTCACACTTCCTGTTAGCAGAGTTGTTTGTTGTCTGATGTTTAACTGATGTGATTTAGTGGAAAGAGGCAAGCTGAAATATCCTTCAGTGCTGACAGTGAGATCGTATTCAGTGTGGTATATACACTTGTCCATGTAGCATCTTAGGATAGGATTCATCACACAACTTCAGAAAAGAGATCTTAGCTCAGAAGGCACATTGTAGGCTACAGCTCATCTCAGCCGAAGAGGAGTGTTTGAAATAGTTTGTGTGACTCTTTCCCAAGGACTGCTTTTCTGTTTTTATTGACCATGAAGGGTGTTCCATGATGCCTAAGTCAAGTGTAGGCACCTGTATTTTGACAGGTGAATTTCACTCTTAAAGCCGTATCTTCTGTGAGAGGTTAATTTTGCCCATGTTGAAGAAAAAAGATTGTTTTTTCAAAACAGGCTGTAAATGGGCTCACAATATGTCCAGTAAGAAGACTGTAAGAAATAGGCCTACATTTTATTTCAAAAAGTGTCTTAACCCTGCAATATTTTCTCTTATATGTATGGATTAGGTTCAGATCAGAAGCAATTCAAGTCAACTGCAGCTTGTGCCAGCCCTGTTGTGAAGAGATTAGAATTTCTTCCCAGTCCTGTACCTTTGGAGGAAGCTGCTTCAAGCAACAAAGATGTGAAAAAAGCTGAAATGGAACAGCAGAAGGAAGCACAGCTCTCTCCTACACCAGAAGTATGTATGGGCAAGGAAGAGAGGGAGTGGAAAACATAACAAAACAAAAAAGGAGAAAGATCTTGTATGGAAATGTTTATTATGCAAATTAGTATTTTTCTCTACATAATGTCACTTCTAGAGTTCATTCAAAACAATCTGCCAAGGAATGACCCTGGAGGATGGTTTCTGTTGCCAAATCCTGTGGTCATCAGAGAGTTCCCCCTCTAAAGGAACTCCACAGTGTCTGCTTGTAGCATTTGAACCTGTAAACCGGGACATTGGCTGGATCAGAAATGAGAACTAAAGCTACAAACCCCCCCTCTGTTAGGGGGACAGAGTATCCAGAAGGTGTAGACAGTGGAGGTCACCCTCTTGAAGTGCAGAACAAGTGCTGGTAATGGCAGAGGGATCAAATAGCTGTGACCGTACTGCTCTGTCAGGTAAGTTAGGTGTTGATTAGTTAGATTTTAGAGGTGTGCAGGGCAGTGTGAATGTCAACAGCAAAAAACTACCACTTACTTGCAGGACATCAGTATTGCAACTCCATGTTGTAATTCTGGAGATAGAGGCTTCATCTTTGATAATGTTAATTCAGAAAATAAGTAGAAAGGGTTTTAATTTACCTTTGAACCTGTTGGTTTTTCAGTGCTGTTTTCTGCTCCCAAATGTCTGAACAGGTGATGAAAGCAAAAGCCCTGGAACAAAAGGGGAGTGTAGTGTTGCCGTTTTTAAAGAAACTACCGGAGACCAGCCAAGTTACTCTGCATAATTCTTTTCTACAAGGTGAGCAAAAAGCATTTGGAGAACTCAGCCAGACAGTAGCTGAATATGTGCATGTGGTGTTCAGAGTCAGGTGCCTAATCAATGGCCCAGAGGGTTTGGAGCTAAAATAGTTATTATTGCATTGACTGATATTGGTAGTGTGGCTTCTGTGATGCAAAGGACTCTTCTGGCTGCCTGCCTTAAATGCAACAGCAGAAATATGACATGGTGGAGGGGGGCAGGGAAAGACCTGTCTTGCATTTACCTGGCCTAGCAATAAAAGCTGTGTTATGCCAGTGATTATTACTTACTGCTGCTCACAGATGAAAATGGCTTAGCAATTGGTTATATCTCACCATGAAGTTTTCTGGAGATCTGCATTCTGCACTCGGCTTCTCGTGTGGAGCTCCTTTTCACAGATGAACAATACACATATCTGGGCACATCCTTGAATTTGACTGCTGCCCAACACAACAAAACAAGTTCTTTCAAAGCAGAACTTTTTTTTTCCCCTCGCCTTCATGAGAAAGTTTTGCTTGAGATTGATAATGTTTAGTAGTTTGATTTTATATTTATTTTAGAGATGTCTAAATGTACGCATTGTGAAAGAAAGAGGAATCATCAAAAGTTTTCTTACCCCTGAGGACTTCCCAAGTTGTTAGTTCATGTATAGGTAATATACTGATTAGCCCAATGTTTTAAGGTTGAAACTCCTGAAGGTGATCCATTGAAGAAAGATTGGAGAGGGACTTTTTACAAGGCAATGTAGTCATAGGACAAGGAGCAAAGGCTTTAACCTGAAGGAACGTAGATTTAGGTTAGACATTAGGAAGAAATTCTTTACTCTGTGTGTGGTGAAGCACTGGAACAGGTTGCCTAGAGAAGTTGTGGGTGCCCCATCCCTGGAATTGTTCAAAGCCAGGTTGGATGGAGCTTTGAGCAACCTGTTCTAGTGGGAAGTGTCTCCCTCCAAGGCAGGGGAGTTGAAAATAGATAATCTTCAAGGTTCAGTCCAACCTAAACCACTCCATGATTATCTGAACAGGAATAGAATTCTCACTTGTTTTCAGTGTGGAGACTGTGTCAAACAGACTTTGAGGATGACATAGTTTTATGTTAGGCACAAATCAGTCCAAACATCAAGAAACAGAGTGTAGGTCTCTCGCCCGTTTTCTGAGTGGTGGTGAAAGACTTGGCTGCACTCTAGTGTTCACAGCACATGGAGCACTGAAAGGATCACAAAATCCTGTATCTGCAATACGAATGAATGCAAGCACCATGCAAAACTTGAAAGGGTGGCTGCCCTGGACTAGCATTAGTGTGTTAGAGCTCTCATGTGAGTTCAGGTGCCATGTTGCAAATGTAGCATTTAAATACAGACAGTAAATACGTGTGATCTTCAGGTCCACTGTAAACTAGCAGGGGCCGACTGGACCAAAGCGACTGTAGTCAAAATCCCTCTTGTGGCCGAGGTGGCTCAGGTCTCAGAGTCTGTCATCGCTTTTTGACCGCACTGTTTCTTGTTTTGTCTCCGTGCCGTTGCCTGCAGAGCCGCCCCGCGGGGCCGCGGTTCCGCTTAGGGTTCGCAACAACTGGCGGCGCTCACAGTTTTTCTCACAGTCAGGTAAATGCGGCGCAAGGACCAACCTCAGCCCTTCTGCTGCCTCCAGTCGTAGGTGTCTTCAACGCGGGGCTGGGGTGAAGACTGATGATCGTGGGGACTTGTTCTGCCTCTCGCTTTCGTAGAAAGTGTCTATTCCTGCTGCACAGTTGACAGAGAGCTGTTGGGTTGCACATTGTTGTGATGCTCTGTTCTCAGGCACCCAAAAGAAATCCCTTGCCTATAAATACCTTTTTCTTAATTTCTTTAAAGCAGCCTAATTTTCAAAGACATTTGGATAGAAAATGGCAATGGTTCTCTTCGTAACTGTGGCTCTTGAATAGAGTAGTCCCATCCTTTTAGCTTTGCTGTACTTTTTCCTTCCTTGCGCTGAATCATGAAGGGAAAAGTAGATCAAGGTAGGTAACACTCAGTGTCTGAACACTGCTAACATACATGGCCAGAAGTAGATGGCATTAGCTAGTGGTAGAGTAGAACCTGGTAGTTAGTACTGTGCTCCTCTATACCCGGATAAAAAGTAGTTTTGTTGGTGATGGGTGTAATCTGGTTTTCTGATTTATTTACTTGCAATCCGTTCTTGCGTTTTGTTGTGGGAGCAAATAGGAAACTAACAAAATACTTTCTTATACAGATATAATGTAGATTTAATTGCAGGCTAAACACATTTTGCTGTCTTAGATTTAATCTTTCCTTGTTCTGTTTTTTTTAATAGCTGAATCTGATAGTGGTGACAAATCAAATGTGAGTACCTGTTTTGCATCATTTTTTGGTTTAGAGGTTTGTGTTTAGCAAAAATTATTTTTTTTGTGCAAACTGTCTTTTAACATCCGTAAATGAGGATGAGAATTTTTTTCTCATGGACATGTGAGAGATAAAGTGAATCTGAAATTCATGCATTCTCCTCTTCTCTGGAGAGAATGGTAGCTATGCAGTACTCAGTTGCTGGAGCCACTAAAAATCACGATCTTGAAATAATATGTAATTATAAATTGGGCATTCTCTTTTAAATGCATAGAAATTAAAGGACTCCACAATTCTACTGTCCTCTCAATGCAAACGAAAGAACCCAACACACCACAAATCCTACTCTGAAGTACACAGTATTTCATATTCTGTTTGTCACATAGAAATAGATGTAACCTCTTCCTATCAGATTCAAATTCTGTTCTTAGCGGAAAGGGATATGACAGCAAGTGTCTAAAATTGCCCTTGATTATAAGGCTTTTAAATGTATCATAGAATAATAATAGAATCCTTAGTGAAGCTTGAGGTTTTATTTCATTATGGATAAAAATTCAAAGCAAGGTTATAGGCTGTTATACTGGCAGACATCTAAACTGAGAGAATATTTTTTACAACATAAAATTGCTTTTCATGTTGCACAGAAGATTACAGAGAAACAAAATAGGTATGTTCTTTAAATTTGAGTACTCTCAAGGGGCTCCGTTCAGTGCTGCTTAGAGCTTTCTTTAAGATCATTTTCCTTTTTTCCCCTCCAGTTGAAATTTCCTGAGCCTTTCTTTGCAATCCAAATTATTGTTTTTATCATTTGGATACCTGTGGGCAATCCCAAATGTCAATGAAGCTGAGAATATTGTCTGCTAACTGAGAGAACCATTATCTCGGTCTCAATTTCCCACTGTAACTTCATCAGCAGGGCTAGGTCAGGCGAAGCGCAGCTTTCTCTGGTGGCCTTGTGAAGTGTAGTGTCACAATCTAATAGATGGGTTTTCTTTCACGTAAGCGTTTCAATTTTTGGTCCTGGGATCCAGAAGAAGAGCGAAAGCGCCAGGAAAGATGGCAACATGAGCAAGAACGCTTGCTTCAGGTAGGGAAGAAACTATGTCTTCCACTGTGTCATTCAGCTGTTGACCGAAGTTGGACATTTAATGAACACTTCTCCATGTCCTCTGTGGATGCTTGAATGAATTCTGTGGCAGATGAGTGATCAAGTAAGCATAAACACGTGTTGTCTGTGGTTTAGGCACTCTCATGTCTCCCTTCCCCACTTCATCAAAAGACCAAAAGGACTCAGTCCTGCATTCCAATGCGGAGTTAAATCAAATGTGTTGGTCCTCAATTATGTTTAAAGTATGTTAGCATAGACTGCAAGTCACTTAATTACTTGGAGCCTCCTTGTCAAGACTGACAATTTGCTGACCCTGATGCCTAGGCAACTCTTCTTTAAAATTATGATCTTAATAGATTTTTGTAGACTTCTGCTTTGTTCAAAGGTTCTTCTTGGAAAACATCAAGCTAAATCTGGACATGAAGGGACTTGGGTTTGGGGGTTTTTTGTGAGGGAGGGAAACATCCTCAAGACAACCATTAGTTCTGCCTGGTGGTGTGGCAAGCTCTAAAAGTACTGGGTTTGTGTCCTAGTTGGAAGAAGTGTAGTGGCCCTGAAAACTTGAATTTCCCGGTCGGTCAGCAGTGTCTTTTGAAACTATGATTGGATTTGGTCCCAAAGAAATCATATCTTTCTTCCATGAAACAGAAGAGCAAACAACTGTCAAAGGATGGAGAATAATAAAATGGGGTCTTTTAAGAATGACTTGTGTGTCTCTACAGCTTTCTTGAGAGTATTTTATTTTAGCTAATATTGTTTTTTCCTCTTAAAATGCTGTAAAATTCTTATAATAATTTTTCTGGTATATGGGTGTGTTCTCTCAGTAGTAAATTCGTCTCTTCTGGATTAGGACGATGTTGTTTCTAATTGGAACAGAACTTGGAACTGGTGTAAAAGGGAAATGGAAGTCACCATTCTTCTCCATATTTAAATCAGTTCTGACAAACAATTTAAACACCTCTTTAAGATATTTTTTCGTGCAAAACTGTGTGGAAATAATTCTCGAGAAATCATTCCATCAGGGAAGAAAGTAAGCTACTTAGCTGATTAGAAGCTTACTCTCTTCAAACTTTTATACACTGTTCATTTATCTTTTAAACTTGCACAGGTATTCATTACTCATTAAATTTTATTGACATCTCTCTTAAATTAGTAGCAATATCTGCAAAACCTGCTTGTTTATATGCTACTTTCCTGAAGTTTTTAATCTAAAATCCATGTCTTGGTGTTTTGGGTGTGTAATAGCTTTTTGAAACTTAATCCTGTATGATAAACAAGGAATTATTGAAATTGTTGAGCATCGATTGAACTTCTGACCAAATATTTTAAAAATTCTAACAAATTAAACTTCTTCTAATGTGTCAAAAGTTCTTTGTAGTTTGAAGATGTTAAATATAAGTGCTAAAAACAAGTAGGAAGATTGGAAAAAGAAGCTTTTTTCTGATACCCATGGATCATGAATGTTTCAAATTTTTACCTTCCTATTTCATCCTATTTCTGGTTAAACCAGTCTTGGCAGGTTCATTTTCCCTGTGGAGATAGTACAGAATTTACTCCTAATATAAAATTCTCTGAATTTACCTGCATTTTTATCCATGTACAGGAGAAGTATCAGAAGGAGCAGGACAAGCTGAAAGAGGAATGGGAAAAGGCCCAGAGAGAAGTTGAAGAGGAGGAGCGTAGATACTATGAGGAGGTATAAGACTCTGAGGAGGAGGTTGTTTATTGACTTTTTTTTTTGTGTTTAAATGCACTCATATAACAAAAATCCAAATCCTATCCCTAGATTAATTAATGAAAAGACTCCTCAAGGCTAAATTCTCAGGAGGATAGCATCTCTTAAACAATGCCATAGATGGTGAGGTAAAAATGCTTAAACATGTGGACAGGTATCTCCAGAACCTCTGCGTAGTTGGAGGTGTCTAATTGCTGTGCAAGTCTGGGTGAGTCAGTGCAGGTGTGTCTGGGCATACTCAGACTTCCCTCCTGAGGCAGAGCCTTGTGTGCTTTGGCACATACTTGGTGCCCAGACTTGGTGGAACTTCAGATGAAATTGTTGTCTGTCTTGGGCTTGATCATGTACGTATTTTGCAACTGGCCTTTTTTTAAAATTAAAAAAAAAATCCAGAGGAGGTGTTCAAAGCTTGCAGTTGTATAATATTAATAATATATAAGATAATGGTTTTATTCTGTTGTTCATGGGTCATTATTGGAAGAAATCGGAAAACATTAATGTTTTCAGTTTGTCTAGTACGTTACGCAAATTGATGCTTTATCATCTGTGCTTGAGAAACATACTTGTGATCTGAAAAAGAAATTTTTTTCAACTTTCAGAATAAGTTTCTCGTGTACCAAGGGTAATTTCATATTTTTATAGTAAATTAATAGACTGGTGCTGTGCAAAACTGTGGTGCCATCCCAAGTGCAATAATCTTTCCAGTTTTGGAAATTCCATGTCAAAGATGGCAATGGTGAAAGGAAAGGAAGTGCAAAACCTTGAAGCAAATTAAAAATTGAGGTGTTACCATTTTTCTTGGTACTACAGGTCCTTACCTAGCCATCTAAATATGGCACATAGCCAAACCTTATGCTTCTACTCCACAAGCTCATAGTGTACATTCTGCATTTTTTACACCCTCTCTCTCCCGATCCTCTTTCTTTAGGAGCGCAAGATAATTGAGGATACTGTAGTTCCATTCATTGTTTCTTCAAACTCTGCTGAGCTCCTCTGCTCTTCGTCCTCTACCACTGATGGAAACAAGACAGTGGTGAGTTTCTCATAGAGTAATAAGGCAGTAAAGGCTAAGCCATCTTCAGTGCAAAGTTTAATCCTTTGACAAAGGCTATCAAGTCTGGGAGCAGTAAGAGTAAGAATATTCCCTAGGTCCTTTCTGTAATTGGTGACTCCTCAGAGTGCTGTAACTTGTGTATTTGCACAACTGAAGAACCATATTCCCAAGCAAACTGAGGCCATCCCATTTTCAACTAGAGCAGAGAGTGATACTTTCTCTTTGCAGCTGCTTCTCTTCTTTAACTGGTGCCACAAAAAAACAATGAGCTCTTTCTGTTTCTTTTAACTACCTTCTCAAAGCCGAAAAAAATCTCAGGTGATTCTGAATCCAAAATCTTGAGAGTAAGATAGTGCTTTAAGCATATCTCAGTTGAGACTGAATACTGCCTACCCAGTTTTCCTTCTTTCGTCTCCCATCATCCCTCCTAGAAGGCAGCGAAACAGAGGTGAATGTTCACTATGGTTTTTTTATTTGTGCAGGACAGAATCTTTAATTAAATGCATCTAGCATCTAATTAAATAAGTTTTTGCCAGAGATGAGAGTGACACCTCAGGTGAGATCCCAGTAAGAGTAAATGTAGGATTCCCAGACATAATTTGCTCCTGCCAAAGGTACCTGCGCCCAGTCATCTGCCTTTTTCCATTCAACTTCAGAATTAGGAGTACTGTATCATTTGGTTTTCCTCTCCCCCTTCCTACCCCCTCTTATCACTCATCCCTGTGCAAGGGCATAAGCCAGGGCCCATTTGCCACATGGCTGTGTAGAATTGACTTCCTGGGTGGAGTTGCTTATGCCATGGTCATGGCACCAGCTGCACCCAGAAGTGAAGGATCTTATGCCATGGCTTACTCAAGCTCCACCAGTCAGATGTGAACCACTCCAGTACCATTTTGGACAGCTGGTTGCTGTCCTTTGAGGATGCCCAGTGCATATGAGCAAATGCTTTGCCCCTAGGCAGAGACAACCAGCTGACGTCACTCACAAAGTCCTTGCAAGTCCAATGGGAGACTGTTTAGATTCTCAGAGTAATTCAAGGATTTCTGCCAAAAATTGGTTGGTCCCTTACTTTTTTCATGTTCAGTTTAGTCTGATTAGTTGATTGTTTCAGCTAAAGTCTTAATTAAATCCAAAGTTAGCATTACCATATTCAAATGGTTCCACAGTATAAATGTGAGATGTTCTTTTTGATAATAAGGTGTGTCAAAACAAGGTATCTAGGGGCTACCTCTACTTTTCCCATGTGTGTGCCAATGCCAAATTCAAAGGGAACTCCTTGTTCCTTCTTCTTCTGTGTTCCAGAACTCAGCTGATTCAAACAGCTGTCCAGAGGAGGGCAAACAAAAAGAAGTTACAAGGCAGAAAAAGCTGCTCTGGGAGCAGGACAGTATGCTATCTCTGAAAAGCAAGGAAAATGAACTCTGGCAAGAAAAGAGGAGGTATGTATCAAGCCTAAACATTTTATAGCCCTGTGGAGCTTTGTGTACTGTAGACTCCTGGGATGTCACATCTGTCCATGGTTAATGCTGGAGCATCAGCATCTGGTGGCCTAGTGATAGATGCAAAGTATCAATATTCCATCACCCCGCAGGGTTATGCACGTGTGGCAATGCACAGTGCTGGTTGTGCATATCAGAAGGCTGGTCTTGTTGGTGTATGGCTTTGCCAAGAGCCTGTCACATCAACCAGGTCAGACCTTAGACAGCTCAGACATCTCTGTGTCACTGCACTGTGTCTTGTGTAAATTCCACAAGCCTTCTGAATGAATAAAGGAGCAGTAGCCGTTTTCACTCAGAATCTGAGTGAAATTGCTTGGCTGTCTCAGAAGTGCCATCCCCAAACTTGCCAGATGGTGATCAAAGTCCTGGACTTTGCCCAACTGCTAATTAGCAGGTTTCACGAAGAGGAGTTTCACATCTGATGGTACTGAGCATTGTATAGAGAACATGAATAAAAGCTTTTTCTCTGTCAAAGAAGGCATTTTTCATAAATCCAAAATGATCTTCAGCACATCTAAGTGGCAGTTTGAGGTAAGCAGGAAGACTTGACCTATTTGGAGACAAACTTGTTAATTCATGAAAGTTATTGCTTTGTCACTGCTGATACAATAATAAAACTCTTTTTGCAAAAAAATAGACTGATATTCAAAAGTCTGATTTTGCCATTATACTCTAGGTAAAATTTTTCCTGGCTTTATTTATACAATGTAACTTATTTTTATTGTCAGTGGAAATAAAGTGCTCTCAGGATACCCAGAGACGGGTATCTTGAAAGGAGGAAGTGAACAGGAGCACCACGTGCCGGTGATGGAGCACAGCTCACCTGCCAGGCTGAATCTGCCATTGACTCAGGGTGAGAATAAGACTCTCAATATGCATGTTTTCTTTTCCAGATAGGAACCTATCAGAAATCTAACTCAAAGAATTTTGGAAATTGACAGTACACATGTATCTTCAAAACTGGAATGTCTCAGACTCGAAAGTTTTTCTGTTAGCAAAGATAAATGTGTTAAGGTGAAATTTAAACTCCTCTTGTTTTTATCACAGGTGATGATTTTAGCAGCAGGTAGGGGTCTTGTTTGTAGGCCCCCATGTTCACAGTAGCCGTTAAAAACAGTTATCTTCCATCTTTTACATAATCTTACATAAATAGGACTTATCTTTATACAGAGAGCATATTTCCAACACTTGTTTTGTGTTTTGATAGCTAATGAGATCCTTTGTGTCCATTTCAGTCCAGTAAAAATCACTACATGTGATATGTAACCTTTCAAGATAAGCCTAAAGTGACACCTGCTTCAATTTTGTCATTAAAAATGTCTGATAACATTTAAAGTTAATTGATTTTTTTTTAACCCCATAAGTATTGATATTTTTGAATAAAGGAATTTCCTCAAAGAATTGCTGTCAAGAAGGTCACCTTAAAAAAGGAGGCAAATTCACTAATTCTGCATCATTATCTAATACAAGTGAACAGTGGAAAGTAAATAATTAGGGCTAAAAACAGAAAGTGAATGTAGATTTGGAAATCAAGTTTTAGATTTTTGTTTTCAGTCCATCATAAAAATTCATGATTCTAAAAATTGAAGCACCTATGGATGGAAAAGTTTTCAGCATTATTGCTTGCTCCAAATGCAAATTCAGTTTATTAAACTTAGTAGGTTTCCTTTCCTTGTTTCAGTTTTATGTTATTCTTAGTGCTTTGATAAGGGTTGCTCAAAAAAAAAAAAAGCAGAATATATTACCTGGCAATACATCCTTGTGGATTTGTAGTAGTGATTAAGTAAACTTCACAGGTTTGACAGTTTTTAACTACTTCTGCTAAACAGGGTTTTTCTAAGTTCTTTTCAATAATTTGGTCCCCTACAAGTATCCTGACAGTTCCTTTCTTGCTCTTAAAGTATCATATCTTTGCTCTCTCCTTAAGCCCTTAAATAGTCAGGACCATGATTTTATTGCCTTGACATCAAAATTCGGTAACCAGCCTTTCATAGACCCCAGCAAAGTTTTTATTCTCTAAACCAGCTGGTTGGTGCACGGCAGGGTAAGGCTCCTCCCCAGCCTGTGAGCAACAAAATTCATCTTGAAGGGTCCAGGTAGTGCACTGTTTCTCAAAGATGGGATGATTGGCTGCCTGGGCATCACACAGATCATTGCATATTGCTGGGAGGCTGTCACTGTCCCTGAGCCTTGGGTGACCATCTGAAGCAGAGAAGGAAATTATGAGGGAATTAGTTTGTCAGTAGGGTTTTGGAGAGCAGTGATTACACCACCATCCTCTTAACTCTTGTTGCTGAGAAATTTGGATCCCCCGACACCACAGAACTTTCAGTGTCTGTGGTGCTTCCTTCATTATGACAACAATACTTCATTTTCCCAAGTGTTATTCATGAATGGCTGTTTGACCTTGCCCTTTCCCCCTTCAGAAACTGAGATTCAGCAGCAGGGTAGGTCAAGTGTATGTGAAGGTAATGCAAAGGAACATTGTTCCATAGAGGACTTCTTATGTAGCAGAGCTCGTCTCTGACTTTGGGGGGGTGTCTCAAAGCTTGGTTTTAAGTAACAGTACATCTCATCTTCTTTATGGTGTGTCCACAAGCTAATGCTGGTCCATAAATATCGACTAAAGCAAGAAAATAATAATAATAAAATTTGCCTCAAATATTGAGTTCCCCCCACCTCTCGTTGTAGACGTCTCCTGGAATCAGCAGCTGCTGACAAAGCAATCTCCTCATCGCACAGAGGACATTCGGCAGAGACCGTTCTCAGGCCAGACTGCAGGACAAGAGCCAAGCCCTGCAGGGGAAGCAAGGAGGTGAGAACGTAAAGGTTATTGGGGAGACTGAGAAGTCCTCCTTGTTCTGTTCATTTATATTCCTACTCAGAATTCTTTAGGTTAGGTTTCATTAGTCCTGCAATGTGAAGACCCTTTTGATTCCTGGCTTTCCCACCAAGACTGCTAACATTTATCTACTTTGTTTCTTATTTACAGGCACCCCAGTAACTAATTTAAAGACATAGCGCACCCTCTGCTTGCTTCTCTCTTCTTTCTCCTTCTCTCTTTAAGCTCTCATTTGCATTACTGTTCACGTGCTTAAATTTGCTAAGTTCCTGAGACAAACATTTATAGCTAGTAAGTGGCTAAATATCAGGATGGTAATGTCAGGTTAAGTCTGCCTCTTTGAAGTTGGTATCCAAGAACTTCATTCCCCAGCTTCCCCACACATCGATTGCTACTTCCTAGTCCTTTAGGGATTATAACTTTTAAAAGAAGACATATAAAGATTAGTATTTTCTTTCTGCTGTAAATTTTGGTGCAGTCTTTTACTTCTCTGCTGCTTTGCCTTTTGCTTTCGAGTGAGCCTTACTGAACGGTACCATCAGTTCTTTTGGTAAATAAGGGATCTGCTTGCCTAATATTTGCAAAAAGCGTAGCTATGTAATGAGAGAGGAACATCTGTTTTCATTAGCATATATATGAACACAGTCTTCCGCAGAACGTGTTACCTCTATGAAACTTGTATACAGTCAAAACTACTGTAGACTGAGATTTGATTACCTGTTCCTCAGAACAAACTGCTTTTGCATGTGTTTGAGAAAACTGGTATTTAATCTGTAAACAGTTTTAAGCAGGGAGAGTTTGAATCAATTCTATAATTTCTGATAAAAACCATTCATTTTTTTTCTCAGCAGACTCTTTCAAAGTAGAATGGATACAAATTAACCATTATCCAAATAAACCACCTTTCAGTGTGGGTAACTGCCCTTTTACTCAGTAAGGGGCCAACAGAGAGTACAGTGTGGTGTTGCTTGGCTTAACCCTCCTTCACCATGATGATTTCTCTGTTATGTTGATGGGGTGGGAAGGAGTCTCCACATGGCTGATCACCTTGTGAGTTGCCTGATTGAGCACATTAAGACTCAGCAATGAGCAAACGCTCAAAAATTGTGTGCTGTTTTTCATTGTATCAAAATGGCAATGGACAAAAATTTTTAACTTTTTTACCTCAGATAAAGTCTTTAGACTGAGAATCCTGAAATTCACCAGCTGGAATTGTTCCATACAAAACCTAGTTTTAATTGTTCTTCAGCTGCAGTAATGCATCTTCTCTCCTGTATTTCAGGGCAGGCTATCATGAGAACTTCCGGTCTGGGCCATCATCTCCCTGCTCTCCTGCTGCTCTGAGTCAGTCACCCAACAGGTACTAAAGGTCAATAAGGAATTTTGCAGACAAGCGCATCTTGTAGTCACTGGTGAACTGCTGCAGTGTAAATCACATTAGTATTATGTGGAGGCACTGTTAATTCTTCTAAATGTTGCAATTCATAACTGTCCGTGGGATAACCATGTAGCTCCCTCTCCCATATTTCTGGCCTGCTTCAGCAGTATTGGTATGTTTTCAAATAACACAGTTCAGAAAGCAGCTGTAGGACTCTTGCATGATCATTGAAATGTCAATGAAATTGAAGTGGGACAGTATAAGCCTCAGTCAAAGGAAGCAGTTAAGTGTGAGTTCAGAGCACTCAAGCCAAAGGATGTCTTAATTGTGAATAGTCACATGCTCAGGAATAAGGTATGTTCTGGACGTTTCAACATTTGCTGATTTAAAAAGAAATTCTTCCTTTAATTTCCGAACTTGAAACACACTCTCCTTTTTTGCTGATTTTAATTTACCTGCATTCATACTAATCTCCTAGAGATTTAAATCTCTCGAGCAATCTGTGCAGCTTTTAGTGAGTTAGGTGTACCAAGTCTAAATAAATGTTAACTGTAGCCTAATTGAATCACTGATATTTTGGGGTATGTTAAAATCAGTTGACTTATTAAATAGGGTAAATTAATACAACACAGAACATAACAAGGTTTTGTTCTGTTTAGTTATATTTTTCTTCACATTTTGTAGCAAAGCCCTCCTTCTGATATCACTTTAATTGACATGAAACTGTTGGAATTTTTTTACATGAACAATTTATTACGTTTTTCTAATTTTAGCTGCAGTTTTGGTGGGATTGCAGATAATTTAGTGCTATAGGTAGCTAGTTGTGATAGCTATTTCATATTATTTAGCAGCTATATTCTGATCTGAGACCCTTTTCCAAGATCTTTTCCTGAAATAAATCTTAGTTTTGGAAACTATGGATGGGATGTAATTAGTTATTTCACTAAAACATTAGAAGACTCTTAAAAATTTTCCAAAGTGTTTTCTGCTTTGATCCAACACTTTAACTTGTCCTTATAACTCTGATAGTGGAGAAGTGAAAACAAAGGTGGACTTAAGAATGACATAGAAGTAGGATGCTTAAGGTTGTGGACTCCCTGTCACTAGGGGTGTAGACCTGGTTGCATGAGGCTCTGAGTAACCTGGTCTAGTGGAAGGTTCCCTGCCAATGGCAGGGGAGGTTAGAACTGAAAGATCTTTAAGGTCCCTTCCAACCCTAACCATTCTGGGAGTCTATGAGTCCACAAGTATGATTCCCTGCCACACAGGCCTCTGTTAAGAGGCTTGCATCTCCCTTGATCTAGCACAGCGGGCTGGCATGGAAATGTGTCTGAACTGCTGTGAGTTCAAACATTTTAAGTCCTTTGCTTGCTTGTTTGCAAGGCAGACTGACTCAGTAACATGGTTGAAGGCTCAAAGTGTATTCACATGAACCCCCCACCCCAGTGCTCCTTCTTCCCGTCCTGTCCCTCTCCATAAACCTGTCTAAACATTTGGGTCCATTTTAGCATCAGTTGCTGTTTTCTTGAAGCCATGTTTGTCTCCTAGGTCTGTCAGCGGAAAGAAGCTTTGTTCTACCTGTGGGCTCCCTCTTGGAAAAGGAGCTGCCATGATTATTGAAACACTCGGTCTTTATTTCCATATTCAGTGCTTCAGGGTATGTCTCTTGCTTTATTAAGAAAAAATCTCAAGTCATGCACACTGCAAGTAGAGAGTATATTGAAGGCTCTAGATGTGAAATTGAAAATGAGAGGACCAGGGGATTTGTATATTTGTTATGTAGGTCTGTTTGTGTGTGGTTGTTTGTAAACAATTGGAAATAATGCAAGCAATATGTTATTTTGTGGTCAGGTATGTTAATTGGACTAAAACCTCTGATTGAGCAAGCAAACTTAGCTTCCACACTTACAGGGGGAAACATCATATAATTTTCCTATTGTAATTTTTTGGTGGTGGTGGTGGCAGTGCTGGTGGTGGTAGTGGGTTTTTTTCCTTCCAAAAACATGGTCAGTCCCAAAGCCATCTTTGATCTGACCCATGGTTGAAAAGCTTTGACTGTGGAATGAATTATGTATTCTGGCTTTGACCGGACTTCTCAGCAGAAATAATTCTCAACTGTTCCTGAGTGTTTCAGTTTGAAATAACTAAAAGTGTTCTCTAGAGAACTCAGAAAGTCCATTTCCATTATCTCTGGCCCACATGATACTAGACATTTGTGAAACCTTTTTTGGTTTTAAACATTTACCCGAACCAAACCTCTGGTCTCTCTAAGCTTTATCTATCACAACTGGGCTGACTTCAAACTGCAACGTTAAAATCAGATGTCCCTTATAATCACTAGACTTCACTTCTGTGTAAGTGGAGGCTGCTGAAATCAAATCCTAAACACTTTTGACTGTAAAAAGACCCCTCTCACTAATTGACAGTTTTCCCCAGGAGTATGGGCTGGGTTCTAGGAGGGTGTTTTTTTCTCACTATTCTAAGAACTACTGAAACAGAAGTAAAAATTTGGGAAGGTCATGGCCTCTCTTACTTTCTTTGTTCTTCAACTCACAGTGTGGCATTTGCAAGGGACAGCTGGGAGATGCAGCGAGTGGGACAGATGTCAGGATTAGAAATGGTCTTCTTAACTGCAATGATTGTTATATCCGATCCAGAAGTAAGTACCAAATCCTGTCTGAAGGACAGGGAACTCTAAAACTGCTGTTGCATGATTTTAACCAGTGGATTTGTCTCCTCCTGGCTTTGACGCTCAGACGTAGCTTTACCATGGGAATAGGAACCTTCCCATACCATTTTAATTGTTTTCTCTTATCTGAAAAGGTTTCCATGCCCATTAAATTTTGCCCAGAGGATCTCTGCTCAGCAGTATTAGACTTAAAGGCTGTTTCTGTGCATAAGTATGAACTCCTATACTATGTGCATGCACTGCATGACCTGGAGGCTTGGATCTCTCACATCACATGAGAAAATATAGATAATTTTACTAGATCTAGGACACTTGGCTGTGTTTGGAGAAGTTCCTGGGTTTTATGTCTTCAGGCCTCCCTTTTGCAGACAAAATGGTCATGTAAAATATTAAGAACATTCTGTAACTCATAGTGAATCCCTGTGGTGTCATCCCCAGTGTTGAATGCCATAAATTTTGGAGAATGAGACAGACAATTGCATGTCAGAAAAAGACTCAATGCATTTTTCTGCCTTAGAGCAGGTCACCTGAATGTCCTTCTGAGTCCTGGATTTCTGTGGCTGACACCAAATTACTAGAGCATTACAGGTGCACTCTGATGTCACCAGTGATATGGGATGGGCAGTGCTCATGCTGGCTTCCACTTTGTGGAAAACAGTAAGATGCAAGAAAAAACAGCAGGAGTAATCATTGTCTTCCTGTTATATACTATTTAGTATGTTCATTGCCTTCAGTTCCAACTGATAAGTGGAAATATAGAGCTCTTTTTGCTTAATATTTCCCTTCTCCTCTCTCAAAAGCAGTGACTGTAGAAATCCAGGAGTAGGAAAGGTACCTCCCTACACTGTGCAGAAGAAGAATGGGCATGTTTTCTCTAATGCTTCAGGAAAGAGATATGTCCCTATCAGCAGAGCTAGAGGGTGCTGTTGTATAACCATTTGTTTAGTGATTTTTTTTTTTTTTTCCACTTCTGCTAAGGAATGTTAGCAACTTTTTGTTATCTATTTAACCTGACATATTTAGAAATAGCTTTTCCCCTTCGGGCTTGATACTGTAAACCTTCCTCATGTGGATGAGATCCTGACCGTAAAATGCAGGTTTGCACATCCATCTTTACACAAAAAGGAGGGGAAGGTGATAAAAGTCATAATTTCCTTTTCTTCTTAATCCTTTTTGCTTAAAAAAAAAAAAAAAAAAATTGAGGTCCCTTAAGGATAGATGAAGGCTCAAATAAATTATTTATCATCTTATATTCTGTAGAGATCACCCTCTCCATCATCATATGTACAAAAGTGTTGCTAGAAAATGCATTACAGAGGTGTGTACAGTGTTTCATGCAGTAATGTTTTGCATTTGTACATACCTAGCAGAATGGTAAGCAGGTCCATGACAGAGGGAATAGGTTTTGAGGAAATGTATAGTTCCTGAAGAATAATAACAGCAAGGGGTCTGTCTTTTTTACTACAAATTGCTTTTTCCTTATGTGTTCACTCCTTGTGCATAAATCTCGAAATTCAGTTAGTTGAATTTAAGTTACGCTGATTGTTGTTGACAGTTCAAAGGGATTCTATGTGATTTTCATAGAACTGCAAATATGGCTAGTTGCTAATTTTTAACTAAAATTTGATGGACTCCACACCTGAAATACAGAATGAACTGGTGCAATGCCAGTGTTTTGCCTTTGAGTTCTGGGAAGTGTGATGCAAAATGTAAAATCAGTTGTTTGATTGCATGGCTTGTACCTTGCTGCTCACATGACTGCATCTGAAAACCTATGCAGCAATGTGCACAGCTGACAGTGTCTGACCAACCCAGAATTAATCAGTATTGGTTCGAGATGCTTATGGAATCTTATGGATGCTTATGAAGTATTTTGGCTGCCAGAAACTAATTTGAAAATGAGGATGATTCTGTTTCAGAGTAAATCATCAAAAATCTTGAGAAAAGCATTAAAGATTATGTAGTGGTCCAGGGTCCAAAATATTTCTGGTTTTCAGATAAAATTGGATGGGGTTTTATTGGCACATTGTTTCTGTACAACAGAATCTCACAAGGAAGGAAACTCAGTACTCAATGTCAAACACAGGGAATAGTTACAGGTTTGTGAGTTTCAAAGTCAAAGGCAAGAAGTAAATTCATGGGATTCCCTACATGGCCAGTTAACACAATGGGTCTGTATTACCATGTAACACAACCTAGGCACAGCTGAAGATGACTCATCAGCCCTTTGCTTGACTATTTTGCCACTGCAGAGCCTGAAACAAATAAACCCACAAGTACTTTGGGAGTAAAATAAAAAAAAAGTTTATGCAGAATGCATTCGTCACATGGCAAGGCAAATATATTTCCATTGGAGTTATGCTGAACCCTTATTTGTAGTTAGTGCCCCAATTCTGCAGGAGGAAGAAAAAGCAGGGCACAAAAGATTCGTAATTCCAGAGGCAGTTTTTTGAATTGTAGAGATCATGTGAAGAAAAGTCTTTTGTTTGTTAAAATTTGTCAACAAATGACTTGTTTTGGTTTTGTTTTACCCAGCTGCTGGACAGCCAACTACATTGTGACATGACTTTCAGTCCTGATAACTTTCAAGAAGGAACTCTCTTCCCGTATGTATCGGCTGCCTCCAGACAATCACTTGTAAAAGCTTGAATCCGTGGACATGATGGCTCTCATCTCATTTTTAAAAACCCACAAAAAAGCTGCACCCGCTCCTTTGAAATGCAATATGTTGGTTTTTGCTTTCTTAAGAAATTTGCAAAATATGTATGACCATGTTTGGGAAGGCAAAGCCTAGATATTACAAAAAAAAAATCCCACCTTTCGGGTATGCTTATGATTTCCAGTCTGTTACCTTGCCCTTTTGAAAGTAATAAGAAAATAAACATGCAATAAAACTGTTTTGTTTTAATATTTGTAGGGATTAAAACGTTTAAGTTTACAGAACCTTTATAGAATATGCCAATTCAAACTGAGAAGTAATTTTAAGATAGTATCTAATCAGTGCATTTGAAAAACAACTAAACATCACAGCATGACCTCTCTGTTACAACTGAAGCTATAACTTTTTTTATACAGAGACTAGTTTGATAATACATCCTGTAATTCTGAAGCATTTTGTGTTTATATTACCTTCAGTGGAGGGTAGGAGTTATACGAATAAATTATTGCACCTTTAGCGATAGGGGTTTTTTGTTTGTGTACCTCAAGTAATTTTCATGACTATGGCTTAATATTCTCTCAAATAAAGATTTCTTCATTAAACCTAAAGACTGCATACCGTTAACGATGGCAAGACTCCCGTCAGGAGCAATCCTTACTAAGTTCAGCAGCCTGTGCTGTTGCTAAACTCAATGAAAGATGATGTGGGGGAAACCCAGCAGGGTTGTGAGTCTCCGTGCTGCAGTCTGATACTATGGCGAAGCTTTTCTCTTTGGCATGTAAATTACCAATCGAGGGTTCAAGTTGGTTTGAGATCTGCTCGTTCAAGTGCAAATACTGCACTTGGTTGAAATCTCATGCAGAGAAACACGTATGGTTTGGGTTCTCCCCAGAGCAGAGAGTTAGACAGCCTTGAGCCATCCACCCAAAATATGTCAGCAAAAGCCAAGAGTGTGGAAGGCAGACAGGGAGGAGGCTGGCAGCAGCAGGCAGAAAAAACTAACTTGCCTGTGTTTGGGACAGTTTTCCTTTGTGCTCTTTGGTTAGGCATGTGCTCCTTACTAAAGTGATCCAGCAGCTCATTGAAACAGCAGTTCAGCAGTTATCTACAATAAACAGACAAAGTTAGGGAACATGTTGCATCTGTAAAATATCCTAGCACTTTTTGGTAAACGGTTACTGGAAATATCCCATTTTAGCTGTTCATTATACATGTTAAAGTGGAGGGAAAAAATTTACTTATTCTGCCTTAAAACCGTGATAAATCTAAATGGAGGTTTCTTTTATCTATGTGCGTATCTGTTGTCCTTTGATGTGTTGGAAAATGGAAATTAAATAGTTATTAGGGAAGCAATAATTTTGAGGTTTTCTCTAGGTAGCAATTATTTATTGAAATGCTAGACAGTTGCTTGCATATGAGTTACATAACCATGCAAAACTGCGTGTCATTGAACATCCACATGCAGTGTTGTTGTTGGAGGACATTGTGACTATCTGCTGGAAAGTTACATGTTACTTCCTTAATATTGTGCCTTAGAAAATGCAAAGCTGTTGCACACAGTCAGTGATGACTTAGGGATGCAATAAATCCAACAAGCTGAAGTCCTTTATGGAATTCACCCGGGGAATATTTTTAAGTAAAAATAAAATAAATCAGACAAATGTTTTGGAACTAAAAGTGATATCCAGTATTTTGATCATCAACCTGCATGACTTACTCTTAAAGGGTTTTAATGATGAAGAGGCTTACTCTTTGCACGTGGTCGTTGTAACATTTTCCCGCAAAGAATGTGTAACATGAAAATTCGAGAAACAGATTTTGTAACTGACTTGGTACATCTCTATAACTCCATGTGCTGCATTAAGGATATGTGAATATATGATGTCTGAACCTAATTTTTAAACAAGACCATGCATGCTTGTGTGTCTGTTGGTATGAGTCACTACCGCTGCTTCACCCATGTGATAGAGTTAGATGTGCAAATCGGTCCCCAAGTGTATAAAAAGGGTTGATTCTCACAGAGGTTAGATCTGCTTCTCATTCACATAGGGGTAAAGTGCCCAAAAGGCTTAGAACCATGGTTGGCATAAAGTGCATGAGCAAGGGGTGGGGTGGGGGTTTGCATCTCACTGCAGACACACCAGTGGGTCTCTGGAGTTGCTTAGAAATTGATTCCAGTGTCTATCAATTAGTTTCATATATGCATGTTTTAGCCAAGTTGATTGTATGTAAAGCAAAATGAAGCCGCATTTGACAACGATTTTTCCCCCTAATGAACATCTATTCACCAGCACAGAATAATTTTCAACAGTTTTCTAAATTATTCTTTCCAACACCTTATGTTTAATTTTATATTCCCTTCGGAATCTTCAGAATACATGGTAAATTCATTCAGGCTAAGATTTTTTTTCTTTTTTTTTTCCAGTTTAAACACATAAATGTGATACATTGCTAATCAGGAACTGTGAGTGCAGAAAAAATAACACTTTATTACATTTGAACTGCAACGTAAATGTATTTGTTGCATAAATGATTATTAATAAGCAAATACAATGTATGTAATGGGTTTTAGATCTTTTTTGAAATTTATTTAGCCTTTTACTATTTCAGAGAACCTGAACAGGTTTCATAACCCATCTGTATTTTACAAGCCCGTTTTCCATGGTGTATTTTTTCCTTCCTGTTGCTATGTAGTGTTATTGATGCAGTATATATGTAGTTCTCAATGAATGTCCTAAAGGTTGGTGAACCAGAAGGGGACCATCCTTATCTGCATGTCCATTCAGGGACAAGGATTGCTGTCCTAGCTGGGGTTAATGTTGAATACCAATTATGCTAACCTTTCCTTTATTTTATTTATTCTAAAATGCCTCTGGAAATTAGGAAATCTTGTCTAAAATGCAACAGCTTTTATAGTAAATGTATGTTTATAAATAAAATGTTGATTACCTTTGGTGGTGTTGATTTTACTTACTGTAACTAACTTCTATTGCATGCAATGTGTCTGTGAATCTGAATTGCAGAGTAGAGGCTTCTGCTTGGTTGGGGTAGACTGAGCCAAGCTATGTTCCGCACGACTTAGTATATGAGATGAGACAATAAAGATGTGGTTGAAATTAGAAAATACACTGTGGATTGCCACTGTAAGCTGTAACCTAGTATTCACAAGAGCACGTGTGCCTATCGTGATAAAAGATGAGCAGGGAAGGCTTTCTGTGAGTCAAACCCAAGGTTCTCAGAAGAACTTTAATCAGTGTTGGTGGACTGTGGTTCAGACTTCCCCTCAACAAAGCACTTTATATATGGCAATGCTAAATATATGAGTGGTTTATTCTGTTTCCACGTAGCAAAGATCCCTGAGTTTGTGCTTAGTTTTGCATGTGCTGAGGTATCTCACTAATTCTTGAATCTCAACAAGTGTGTGACTTGTTCTGTCACAAGCAGAAAGTTCATACAAAACTTTAAACTAATAACTGCCTCTTCTTCTTTTTCTTCCTTTTAATTGGGTCTTAAGTGGATGATGGGTTTGGGTTTGCGCCAGGAGTGCACCTTGTCTGTTAGATGAGCCATGGGGAAGTACTGACAATTTAATTTTTTTAATTAATTAATTTTTATCCTACTGTCCCAATAGTGATGGTAGTGGTCTTACATTATTTCCATATATCCATCTCTGGACAGAAGGCCAGCAGTCTCTGTGGTGACAAAGGCATACTCGGATTCCCGGCAGTGCCATCGGTGCCCTGTCTGCTGGAACAGCTCATTACCACTGGAGGTTGCTCTGATGCTGGATTTGGAGGCAGTCAGGCAGCTATTTCTGCTCCAGCAGCTCTGCACCAAGGTTTCTGGGCACCCAGACAAATGCTGCTTGTGACCCTTAAAAGCCAAGAAAAATGGTGGAAATCCTGTTACGATTTTTTGTAATATTATTATTGTTTTCCAGTGAATGTGACCCAGCAGCTCTGACCCGAACAGAATCATTTATGATCCTAAAAGGGTACCAATGGGCGTACACTCCTCCAGCACTGATCTAATGCCAAAATAATTTCACAAACGTTATAAAAGGGGACTTGTGTCACCTGCTCACTTTTGTCTTCAGGTAGCAAAGGCTCTTAGGAGGGCCCTGAGAGAAATTACTGTGCTAACAAGGCCTTGGCATGCCCCAGGAGAGGACACTGGCTTGTCAAGCAGTGAGATGAAGCTGAAGACATATGGAAGAAACAGGAGCTGTTGGAGGAGAGGAGTGGGCTGTTACAGCTGATGTTCAGATACTGGAACAGAGGATACCCCAGGCAAAGAGGGATGTGTGCCAGATCCCCCAGGAACCCTTTGTGTTCCTCCACACCCTGTCCAGGTGTGATGCCTCCATCCCTCCCTTTTCCCCTATCACAGTCCGTCTTATTGCTTATTTTGTGAGCGTTGATCCTTATCCAGAGAACTCTCCTGCTGTATAGTTGAAAGCAGGCAGCTACCACTTTGTTTAGAAAATTAACTTTGTCTACAGTTACTGCTGCCCAATTTAGCAAAGATTTGGTCTCTGATGTATCCCCTTCCTGATACTGGGAAGCTGGTTCAGTGGTTACTTAATAAACTTTGCAGAGTGGGGGCTCACCCTACTTTTCTTCCCCTTAAACCAGTCTGGGTAACTGGGGAACAAGACGATAAAATGCTCATGTTCAAAAACACACTTGCAGTGAAAATCGGAAGGGGTTGTGGGCACTGGAAGTGAGTGGATGGCACCAGTGGGCTGGAAAAAAAAGATGCCAGTAAAATATATCTCCTGTAAAGGCAAACAGGACACATCTATACTTTTAAAAGCCTCCGGTAGGAATGTAATTTTATCTGAATTTCCTGATAAGGGGAAATGACTAAACTGGAAGCTGCTCAAGTTTTGCAAGCAATAAGAGCCCAAAAAAAAAGAGATCGAAGGTACAGGGCGGGATGTGACTTTTCCCATAGTGCATGGCAGGGGGGAGGGGAGTGGGGGGTGGTGTCTGTTTTCTTGTTCATCTTTGTTATAAAATGTAGCATGAGTTAAGCCTGTAAGAAGGATGCTTACCTTTCTGAAAGGATGTAGCTGCTACTCTGCAGACCTTATGGAATATCCCATGCTCTGCAAGAGCAGCTAGTGGAGCTAGCTAAGCCCCAAAGCCAATGGGGTTTTGAGCCATTTAAGGGGAAAAAAACCCATTCTTTAAGACAATCTTATAAGTCACTGTTAACTCACCTGTAGAGTTCATCTACTTCACTGTATGTGATGCACTGCAGATTCTCTTAACTAATTCCACGTCCATGGTTCACAGATGCATTTTTTTTCTAATCAGATAACCTCCTGATTAAAACCTGCAGAAGCCTGCACAGGTCTAGAGACTAAACCAAAAGCTGCTGAACTGCAAATCTTTCTTTGGAATAACAGAATTTATCAAACAGAAGAAGAAAGCAAGATGTAAAAAATTCCTTTTGTTTATCACATCCATTAGATGAAACCACTCCAATGACAAGCACAGGAACAGAGACATGCCATCCACATCTCTGGAAACTACCTGTGGTAATGCCAGAACTGTTGTTCCAGTGACCTGGACTCAGACCTGCACTTCTAGGGACCTTTCTTGTCATGGGTGTCCCGTCTTCTCAATGGCCAAGTGCCCTTTGTTTGCCTTTGGAGTGGTTCATTAAACTCTGTGAAAGTGCACAGCTCCAAGGAGGTTTTACACTAATCTTCAATATAACAATATGTCCTTACCACTCAGATTGAAGGTGTCACCCCCAAATGCACTTTCCTGCCATGTGAGAACAAAGAGGTTATTTTTCCAAAGGATGTTAAATGTAAATGGGTTAAATGCACTTTAGTCTAATTACAAACTTCTCTTAGAAAAAATGAGTTCTGGTGAATGATTTGGCATTTGTATGGTCTGTTAATTAATACTAATGTATTAAACTGGACTAGACCGCAGCGTGGGCTTTTTGTGTTGGACTTTGTGCTACTATTCAAGTCTTAGTTTAAAGTTGTTCCTGACTGACACATGATAACACTCATCACCAACCTGAAACTGAGCTCTCTGACCTGTTTTACGAACTGACATTTTTAAGGGATTTTAGAAAACATTTGATGATTTTTGGTGCCCTTTCTGGTCCCGTGGGTTTATACTGGAAGAGAGCAGTGCCCATGGTGTGCCCTCGCTATCCTCGGGGGAAGGCCGAGCTCTGTGGCTCGCTGGGTGTGGACTCACCTGTAAGCAGGGTCCGGGTCTGGGAGCCTTTGGGCTGGCAACCTGTGTGGGGTGACCGCCCCATTAGCGGGGAGCGGGTCAGGTGCCCCTGAAGTGGAGAGAAGAAGCCTCTGTACACCTTTGGGCCCAGGGCCCCCTTGTAAGTCAGGGCCAGTGCCCTGGAGTCCCGGGCACTTTGCGGTCCAGGCAGCGGCTGGAGCCCCCTGTAAGCAGGGGTGCAGCCTCTTTGGCCACTGCTTCGCATACCCAGCTGCCTTTGCCCAGAGGGCCCGGCTCCCAGCAGTGGGTGGGACTGCACCGTGCATCGCTGTGGTGAGACCAAGTGAAGTTAGGTAGGTTTGTGCAGGTGGGGATAGTTGGGAAGTTTCTTTTTATAAGTTTTTCCCAATTTCTTTCTGCCCTGGGATTGTAGTAATCATGGGCTGATTAATGGTTTCTTCTCTGTTTCTGACCTGTTCTTTCAGGCTTTTTGCTAGTGTCTTGTTTAAGAGTCTTGTAGTGGTGTTGCGTCTGAACGTGTTTGGGATGTTTTTGCAGCATCCTTACAGGGGAGAAAGTATTTGGACCCCACCATCCACAAAATCCTTGTCCTTTCTATCCAGGAACAACAGCTGTGACTTCCATTTTTCCTGTTCCTCCATGTTGTTTTTCGTCAATAAAATCCTTTTTCCATCTCTCTGTTTTACAGTTTTGCATACACAATTTTTCTCTTGTCATGGTCTTGTGATTCTACTGTATTTTTTTAACCTTTTCCCCTGCAGTTGCTGGTTCTGATGCTGAGGTGTTTGTCTGTTTACCCTTGCTTCTCCCAAGTCTATTTTTGTTTCCATGTTTTGTTGCCCAGGTTAATGGCAAAAACCACAAGCTCATTTAGAGACAGCCTAATAATAATTAAAAAAGATTACTTCCAATTTGCCTCTTTCAAAGAAAATAGAACAGAACTCTACCTCAAGTCCCTTCATTTCAGATCCCAAAGAAACACAGGGACATCCCTGTCACAATTAACAGGTGGCATGTTGTTCTTCTGTGTGTCTCTCAAACTCTGCAGTTTGCTGGGTTTTGTTATCCCATTTCTTTGTTCTTATACCAAAAAAAGCCCCAAATAAACTATCTGATGGTGCCTCCCTCTTTTTTGGTGGGGGAAAGCACGAAGTATTTTTAAGGGACTCATCTTACTTCTGTTTATTTTCCCCATGAACCTTCCCTTGACTTCAGATGTGATGCTAAGAGCAGAAAGTTTCAGCCTGCTTCACCAAGAATCTCAAAGGATAAAGAAAAGCACTGCCTCCAGCCCTCCCAAATTCATTACCCTCAACATATGCTCATTTTTACCATTTGCAAAGGAAGTACCACCATTTCTCCCAAGCCCATGCCTTACGTGGTAACGCTCTTTAACTGAGCAAGAGACATTCCAAAGGCAGAGGTGAGGATGCAGAGGAACTCACAGACAATTTTTTTTTTTTCTCTCTGAGTAATGTAAAAGAATATTTCACTTGACTGGATGATACTGTCCAGTAAAAGTTCATGTGATTTAATAATCAGAACTAAAAGCAATTTTCAACAAAAATCATGACAACTGACTTTTTTGCCTGTGATGGCAGTCCATCTACCACAATGTTCTGCAATATGGGGCCAGGTGTGTCCCTGCCTGGAAGCAATGCAGAGCAGTGAATTGTCACAGCTAACTGATGTCCTCACTGCACTGTGCTTTGTGCAGAAGAGAATGGTGCTTGAACTTTCATTTCACAGAATCACAGAATATGCTGAGTTGGAAGGGACCCACAAGGATCACCGAGTCCAACTCTTAGCCCTGCACAGGACCATTTCCAAGAGTCGCATGTACCTGGGAGTATCATCCAAACACTTCTTGAACTCTGTTAGGCTTGGTGCTCTGACCTCATCCCTGGACAGTGTAGAAATATCATCAGCCCATTATAGGATGAGGATGGTCACCTCACAAACAGGGACAGAGACAAGGCAGAGGTGTTTAATGCTTTCTTTGCCTCTGACTTCAATTCAGATGATGGACCAAGGGGGTCTCAGTGCCCTGAGCTGGCCACGACTGCAAGAATGATCAGCTCTCAGTCAACTGTGAAACTGTGTGGGATCTGCTGCTCCAGGTGGATCCCTACAAATCAATGGGGCCTGATGGGATTCATCCAAGAATCCTCAAAGAACTGGCTGATGTCATCACAAAACCTCTCTCAATGATTTTTGAGTGGTCTTGGGGATCTGAAGAGGTCCCAGCTGACTGGAAGCTGGTGAATATTGTCCCAGTTTTCAAGAAGGATGAGAAGGAGGGCCTGGAAATCACAGGCCTGTCAGTCTCACTTCAGTGCCTGGTAAAGTTATGGAGAAGATTATTCTGGGAAGTATTGCAAAACACCTTAAAAAATGACACAGTCATTAGTCACAACCAGCACGGCTTCATGAGAGGGAAGTCCTGCTTATCCAACCTGATTTCCTTCTATGACAAGGTAACCCACCTAGTGGATCAAGGGAAGCCAGTAGATGTAATCTTTTTGGATTTCAGTAAAGCTTTCGATACTGTCTCTCACAGTATCCTTCTGGACAAGCTGTCCAGCCCACAGCTGGATAAACACATCATGTGGTGGGTGAGCAATTGGCTCACGGGTCGAGCACAGAGAGTAACAGTGAATGGGGTAACATCAGACTGGTGACCTGTCACTAGTCGGGTTCCACAGAGCTCCATCTTGTGCCCTGTGCTCTTCAACATCTTCATAAATGACCTGGACACAGGACTGGAAGGGATAATAAGCAAGTTTGCCCAGTGCTCCAATTTGTCGAGGTCTCTCTGCAGGGCCTTCTTGCCTTCAAGGGAGTCAGCAGCTCCTCCCAGTTTTTGTGTCATCTGCAATCACCGACCATATTAAGTTCAACAAGCGAAAGTGCCGGATTCTGCACCTGGAGTGGGGTAAACCTGGATGTACACACAGACTGGGGAATGAGATGCTGGAAAGCAGTGCTGCAGAAAGGGACCTGGGGATCCTGATTGATGGCAAGCTGAATATGAGTCAGCAGTGCCCTGGCAGCCAGGAGGAACAACCATGTCCTGGGAGGCATCAGCAAAGCATCACCAGCTGGTTGAGGGAGGGGATTGTCCTGCTGTGCTCTGCACTGGTGTGGCCTCACCTTGAATTTTATGTGTAGTTTTGGGCACCACAATATAAGAAAGATATTAAGCTCTTAGGGAGTGTCCAAAGATGGGCAATGAAGATGGTGAAAGGCCTTGAGGGGAAGGCATATGAGGAGTGGCTGAGGTCACTTGGTCTGTTCAGCCTGGAGTAGAGGAGACTGAGGAGAGACCTCATTGCAGTCCACAACTTCGTCATGAGGGGAAGAGGAGGGGCAGACATTGATCTCTTGTCTGTGGTGACCAGTGACTGGACCTGAGGGAATGGCCTGAAGTTGTGTCAGGAGGTTTAGGTTGGATTTTTGGAAAAGATTCTTCACCCAGAGGGTGGTTGGGTTTGCAAGGCTTGTCTCATTGAATCATCTTTGCAGACAATGGATTTCTGAGAAACCTTTAGGAAAACCAAAGAGAGGAGCCACCAAAGGAGGTGGCACTGCCTTTGCAGTGATTCATTTCGGTGAAGAAGGTGAAGGGGAAGGAAAAAACTTTTGATTTGTAAAAGCTGCAAGTCATCTGTGTGGTTGATTATGTACAGTGACATCTACAGGTATTACATTTCTTTATATATACTGTTCAGATTTATGTAGGTGGTACAATAGTTTCAAAGGTGTGTTTTTTCACATAGGGCTGTATGTCAAGCAGACAAAAGAACTGAACGAGGTATAGATAAAGATGAACAGTTTATGATGGAATATTATCACTCAGTACTTCATTTTCTCAGTATCTCTATCTTGAATGCTTGAAATCTGCTTACAGCGGGAATACAATTAAACACGTAAATATGTTTCTCTGTACTGCATTAAGACTTTTCAATGATGTGGCTATTTTCACGTGCTTTCAGTTGATGGTAACCCTTGCAAGCTGAAGACTTACACTGTATGTGGTAAACTTTGATGCAAAGTCATCAACTTTAGCTCCTACCGGCTATAGTCAAGGTAAAACGAAAAAGGCGAATAAATCATTGGGTGCAGAAGAGGTGTGCATCCTACGTTCCAGTAACTGTGTACCTGTGCTGGGAAAAGTTCTTCAACAGGGTATCAAGCTCTCAAAGAGTAAATGGTGGAGTTGCAGCACTTCTCCCCTGTTGTTCTCAACCTAGGTCATAGTCAGTTTCTCATCCTTGTTCTGCGCACAAATGAAACCCAGCTGTGCCCCCACGACACATCCCAGTTTGCCAGGAACTACGTTTGGTTGGAGCTGGCTGTGCACAGCTGCCCACTGCCAGTGCAGCATAGCCTAGCCCAACTCAGGACCATACCGCTCCCTCTGCTTGTTGACTGCACATCTACTACAGGCAGTTGCAGTTTTTTCCCTCATATGCCAGGGATTTTGCTTTTTAGCCAGAAATTCTTCTCAGTTGACCAATATAGCATTTCTCAACTGTGTGCTGTCCACTTGCAGTTAGAATGAAGGGCTGTAAGTAACCAGTGTTGCTGCCTGGTGGGTTTTGGAAGGATACATACAAACAGGGCAGCACTGCCTGCTAGGGGGCCTCTAGCAGAAATAGGTAAATAAGAAGACGGTTGGAGCAGCCCAGATGTGGCAAAGCTGTGTGCATGCAGCACTGAGATTCTTTATTAAATCCTTGTGGCTAGCAAGGCAAATGTAAAAAGACTTGTCTCTCCACAGGTTGCCACAGTACTTTTCATTGTGGAAAGAAAATAAATTCTACAATACCATTTTGTTTGTTTACAGTTTTAAGGCAAGATACACCTCTTTTGACAGTACTGAGCTCAAGCTTGAGGACAAATATCACATACTTCCTTTGTATTGCAGTAATATAAAATAACTTGGACTTGATTGTGAATAATTTTGAATGTCACAATACCTGAGCACCCAATGTCAGAGATTTCTAAACAACTGGATTTTCAAGGATACCTGTTTGTGCAATCCCAGATAATCAGACATTGTTAACAAGCCTCAAGTCAGGTAGTGCCACTGGCTTTGTGTGAAAGCATAGTTACCTAGACTCGGTTTTTCAGGTTTTCAATGACATTTCAAGCTGAAAAAGAAGAGGGACTAAAGTCCATGAGATGCTTCCTGACCTGTGCACTCCATGACTGGTGCTTACAAAGCCCATCATCACCAGAAAACAGTGAAGCCCTTTGCCCTTTGTTAGTTGAATAAGATTTAAAAACACCACTGTGAGACAGAAAAATACTATTATATCCTAATTCCCACATGGATAAATGGGTCCCAGAGCTATTTAATTTGTGCAGAGAAGGAATGTCTTCAATAGGGAATTTAATTTAGGCTACAACCTGACAATAAATGTGCAAAACTCAGAGGGAAAACAAAACAAACCAAAACATTTTAAAGAGTATGCATTTACCAGCTACTGTGACTCCAGCACAGTGACTGTGGAGTTCAGAAGGACCAGGCTATCTGAGTACTGCAGTAAGAGTCACCAGAGCAAGAAGCCCATCAGCGTGGAGTCAGCCTGTCTAGAAACACGTCACATGGAGCAGCAGCATGCTTTGCGATGCCTACAGCAGACAACCAGAAGCAGCGGGCTGGGCTGAAGCCAGCTCAGCATCTCCGTGAAGGCTGCTGTTATTTAGCACGCAGACCTGTTGGTGTTGGCAGATCATTTCCTATACGTGGAGCTGAGTGAGTCAAGCTAAGTCCTTCTGGAGAAATGCCCTTTTGAGAGGAAAACATGGCAAGGTCGGGGTTTTTTTTTCTGGAAGAAAGGAGATTTAAAAGGAGATTTAAAAACTGTAAGCGGGTTGTTTTTATTAGTGGGGCAAGCATGTGTGGTTTATTTCTCTGGTCTTCTTTACAGGATGGTCTTCTTTGCTAGGTGATGTTAGCTTGGCTTCACGTGTCTCACCCATGGAGAAGGACAGATGGAAACATCTGCACTGATGTTCCCACAACAGCAATTGTATTTCTGCCTGGAGAATAACAGATATTTTATCTTAGTAAAATAATTGTAAAAAATCTAAAAATTAATTTGCTGGAGGAGAGGCAAAGAAAAGATTTTTCACTAAGTTTTAGTGCCAAATCATCTTCTCCTGTTACTTATGAGATTACTCAATGAATGGTCCATATGGTGCTTATCCTTTGGAGGTGGTATGCTATGTAACATGCCTGTCAAGATGCTGGAATGTGCCAGGATATGCTCGATCCATGCAAGCCACATGCATGTGGCAGACTACCCCTGCCAAGAGCAGGCAGCAGCCTCTGAGAGCATATGTTTGTGGTCAGCTATTGTTTTTCTTGCCAGTTCTGCAGGGATTTGTGATATGAAGTGCCACTTCATGTAGTCCTCACATGTCAAAAACCTGATTTCCCAGGAAAATGATGGCCCACACAGGGTTGGCCTATAGCCTATAGCTGAACGAGTGGTCCTGCAGGCTCAGCAGTGACCTGCAGCTGTATGTATGATAAGCGCCTGAAAAGCAGCCTGAGATTACTGCTGAAGAGAAGTAGCCCAAAGCCAGACTGGGCTAGAAGGAGAACAAGGAATCGAAATATGCCTACATCAACTGTTGGAGCAAACTCATTCAAAACAAATAGGGTGAAAATAAACTGCACAGATGCTACCTGTGTTCTGCACCAGGAGTTTCAAAACAAAAAAGTCCATCCTTTCCTTTGAAGTGTGGCAGACATTGCATGGCACTGTTTTCGGGACTGAGTTTATAATTGGATGAGGACATTAAATAGTTAAAAGGATTCTTTTAGTGAATTCTCCACTAGGAGAAAATAAACAAACAAGGAAAAACTGCCCAGATTGTGCTCCTACTTCAAGTCATGACAAGCGTTGTGATGGTGACTGCTGCCACACAGCTAAAGGACTGAGGCACTTTGTAAATCAAATTTCAAGTAAAGAGATTGGTTTGCGAAACCTCCTCGGTGTGGAGTCACGAGCTGTCAGAGCATATTAGCATTATGTTACTGGAGTAAAAAGCAAAACAAATTAAGATGTTTAACAGCTGAAATCTGAAACAAAATTGTGTTTAATGCTGAAAATCTTGTTAACGTATTTTCAGGCTTCCCTTTATCCAGATATTAAATCTCAGTGTGGGCTTGCAAGCATCTTTTTATCACACATAGAAGCCTACTGTGGGAGAATAAGAACTATACACAACATATGGTAAGGACGGGTGTTTCACCCTGCATGCAAAAGCCTCTTCAGCATTGCCATGGTGTACAGCAGCACATAGGAAGATTTTAAGGCCCAGAGGAGAAGCACAGCTGGAATTCCCTGTGTGTCCGGGATGACAGAAAGCATTGCACCAACAGCAATGGGCCTAAACTGAAGTTTGCATATGTTGTAGCATGAGGGGTAATTTGAACTCCCAAACTGGTTTTTCTTTCATATTGGCTCCCACAATGAAAGAACCATTAGCGGTTTTAGTGATCTTCCAAGACTCTGCTTCCAGCAGAAAATTGGCTCCTTCTCCTTGGACACAAGACCAATTTTTAATTTAATTTCAAGAGATGATGGATGTTGTACTTTATTCCAAGTCTATATGCTAAATTAACAAGGCTGTCTGCTTAGTTTCCTCTTTTGTAACCACATTGAGATGAGTTTTTGCTAATTCTCTTACACAGGGCATTAGACATGTGAATCAAGTCCTTATTCAAGAGTTGAAATAAAAGACATTTTTGCCAAGGTTATTACTTTGGATAATAATTTGAACTGTGAGGCAACAACAATAATTGGCTTTCTGAAAAAGACTTACTAGTTGAATTATTTCAAATGGAATAAAACTAAGCATATTTTCATCAAAGTATTTGAAAATTACTAATTAACACTTAAAAGTCTGTCTTAGAGCAGGGACCATTCCATCAATTCTGCACATTTAGCATTTGCTTTTTGTTGGACTCCCTCTGGTCATTTCAAAGATAATAAACAGTCCCTCTGGAGTACTCCAGGCTACAGAATATTTTTAACCTGAATAAGGTTTGTTACATGTTAACAGATGCCATTGACAAATACTTGTTTTTGTGAAACACAGCAAAAAATGAGATGGAAGTGAATATTTTTCTGAACTCTGGCCCCTGCAGTAGTATTTATGTAGTACTGTACATAAAGAAGATGCCTCACAGAGATAAGCCATCGGGAAGGCAATTTGAAATTAAATTTTGGGCTGAACATAGAAAATTTGACAGCAAAACTCTGACCAAGTTGGGCAAAACCAGCAACCAGCTCTATTAGGTGTATGTATAGTGTTCTATCAGTAGAATCTGGGTCATTTCCTGAAAATGTTGGGGTGGGCATAGTCCTTCTTCCAGGACAATTGATGGGACTCCTTGAACAGCAATGAGTATACAGCTAGGAACACCTTTGCATGTAAGCTTATTCTTTCTAAGTGGGAATGTTTAAAACCAATTGTGTTTGTAAAGTGGCCCAGGATGGCAAGGAACAGTCCTAATTGTTTTGTTTTGGCAGCACAGACCTAGCTGACCTTACTTCGCAAGGAGCTTTTGAGATGGACTGAACAAACTGGCCACGTGGAAGGGGGTTTGCGCTTCATTTATCGCAAAATTGTGGTTCTCAAGTGGAAAACAGAAATCAATGTGAAAATACAGCTGTCAGTGTCTTCATCAAGAGGAGGTCAAAAACATAATATAGAGATATAGAGATATAGAGATATAGAGATATAATGGAGCATATCAACTTATTAAAGCAACAGACTGAAAGAGTGCGGTTTAAATAGCTGAGTAATTCAAACAGGGAATAAATAGAATGATATAACACATTTAGCATAACTGAATAATAGCCTTCCCACAGGTGACACAGGGTGGAAAAGCATGTTCAGGTCTTTATTCAGCAGTGGTTATGCTTCCAAACAGTTGCTGATTAAATAAAATAGTGATAAAATGCCAATTCTTTCTCATAGCTTTGTATTTTAAAAATATTCCAGTCCTAACCTGTGTCAAAGACCAGTCTCATCCTAGCGCTCCCTTGCGCTACCAAAGATTCCCTTTTTGTTAATGTTTTGTGCCGTAACAGAATGACTCAGAACCAGTTTTAATTATGGCTGCAGCCTGAATGATCCTGCAGAGCTCATCAGTAGATCCTGGGAGAAGCTAATGGGTTATCTGTTCTGTGTAATTGTTCAAATCGTCTTTTCTGTCCATTTTCCATCACTGACATATCATTTGTTTGAGTTGTATGCTGATGAGTCAACTATCCAACCCAGGACTCTAAAAAATTGAAAAATATGCTGTGGCAACTAAACAAGGAACCTTTCAAAGTTATTTCCTTAGAATGTGAAATTCATGTGGGTTTTGAAATACTGTGTCCTCATGAAGCTGCACTGATTAGCAGTATCTGATATGTTTTTATAGCTATTGTTTGTCTAACTCCATGACATGAGTGATTAAGTGATTTGTGCCTCATGACATAGTAACAGAACACCTATTTCTCAATTCTCTTGCCACTGACAGTAAGTAATAATTTTAGTATCTTTGTTCAACACCCAGCAGCGTGGTTAATATCCAGTTTGTTAAACTCACAAATCCCACTTTAATGATGCTGAATGGACAAATAGAAGCCCTTCCGCTAAAAGCAAATTTTTCTTTCATAGCTACTTGAAGCATGAGTCAGTGGTTCTGTCAGCAGTGCAGCTTTGTCAGTATCAACCTGGGCATTTTAGGACCTGTCATTGCAACTCCCTAAACTGTGTGGCAGTTTGGTGCCAGGGTGGAAAGGAAGGGTCCAGGTGTGGGAACAAGCTGAGTTACTCTGCATTTGCAGTTAGTTAATCGGAATCAAAAGGGAGGATCGACCTTGGCTCAGTGCTTTGAGAGAGAGAATGCTATGTCTCAAAGTGGAAAACCACTTTAAACAGCCTGCATGACAAGTGTGTGTTTTTCTCTCATGGCTGAACACAGCCACCACATGATGCGAGTGTGAATGTGTGGGATCAAGGCACCAGTTTGGGACAATCCTGGTAATCCTGGTTAACTAAAAGAAAAACATCGGGTGCTGTTTACAAGAGAATATGAATAAAAGGGGAACACCAAAAAAGGTGGGTGGAAAAATTCAATACACTCAAGAGGCACTTGTCTGAGCTTTTCTCTTTGTGCAGAAAAATCTGGGTGGCATGACTTGGATAGCAGGATACTCCCAGCTGAAATCTGGGTTGTTCTCTGCCTGAAACTGCCATGCTGAAGGAGCCTAAGGTCTATGTGACGTTCTGTTTTCCTCTTCAGAAAACACATCCCTTGTGGCTAATTTATCATCAGGAGGAAAAGGAGATCACACAATCTAAACTGCTCTGGGAAATGCAAAAGAAACACACAGAGGATTTTCTGAGCCCACACTCATAGGCTATGGAGAGGTTTCAGCACACCCAGGTTTAGTGGGATTGCAGCCCTCGACACAAATAGCAGCGTGCCTCCCCTTTACTTTCTCTGCCCGAGGACTGTGAAAGGAGAGTCTCTAAAGGTCTTTCACCCACTCTGCCCACAACAGGTATAATTCTGCTGGGGATTTTGGGGGAATTAATATATCATATCCATGTATCTTCCCTGCTACCCCAACTAAATACCTTTAAGAGAGCTTTTCTCCTCTCAAGGCATTTCAGCTTTAAGATAAATGAAGTGACTCCCAGTATATGGCTTTATTCTTAAAAGTAGTATGCTGAGTAGATCCCATTGAAACCAGTGTTGGCTGAAACTTCTCAATAGTTGTAGGTTCAGAAAAATCTCATGGATTCAAATATATCACAAGGCTCTTCACACTGTGCTAGGACTACTTTCATTTCAGAACACTGTTGTGTCTTCGGTTCAATTGGTCTTTAGTCCTCATATACTGGCAATACTGGCATGTATTGCTATTTTGGGGTATTTGCCCCCAGACAGATTTTTCTTCTTTAAAATTATATATTAATATGATTTGCCCATTACAGCTGTTTTCATTCCTTTATGGGAGTGCCAGCATCAACACAGAGCTCCTCTTGTCTTTCTTATCTATTGCCTGCTCATGAAGACTCTTCAGCTGCACCAACAGTTTTCACGTAGACAAGCCTGAGAGTGAAAGAGCAGTGACCTCAGCACTAGCGGGGAATTAACTCTATAATCTAATAGGGTATCTTTTTCCATTTCTAAATAATGGGATTCTATTAGACCAAAGTGTAGTTGCACCATAATGATAATTTATTGTATAGCATACCTGAATTTTGCCTTTTATAATTCATAGAGACTTACAATGCACAGTTATATTATTGCATCTTCTCCTGTAACATAAGTATTTTTCTTTGTTTAGAGAAAACCCTTTTTGTTTGGAATACACACGTAACTGGGTTTTGAAATTACAGGGATTTAATATGCCTATTCTTAAATTATTAAATATTTTCATTTTTTGTAAAAAATTCTTTAAGAGCAAAAATATTTTAAAAGCATTTTATACTTAAGAGGTTTTGTTCAGATTATTCAGGAAAATTTAAAGACAAATATGGCCATAAGTTTGTCTGTATATAGCCTAAAATCTCAACAACAGCAAAATGTCCTGATCTTTGAAAAGAAATAATTGAGGTTAATTAATTCCCACATTGACATTTAAATGTATTAGTGGTATGCACCAGTGAAAGTATTGATCTATGAAAGTAATCAGCAATAATTGGAAAAATTAATCACTTTTGAAAATGTATTTTGCTTCAGCTGTGGAATGTTCTTTGGCCAGGATTGAAGTTGACCTCATGAACGTAACAGGGACTACTACCAAACAAAAAAGACAATGAAGACATGTAAATGACGGAAATGTAGGAGGGCATGCTTTAATTTTCTATTAGAATATTGAAATAGAGTGATGTACAGCTTAAAACTTGTGATCTACAGTTTGTAAACCCATTTCTGGAATGGAACAACAATAGGTGATTTAGAAGAACACACAAGAAATTTGTTGGTAGAAGATTTTTGTAAAAGGTCTCATCTTCAATAAGTGGAGATTGACTTACACTGAAATGAGTGGGTTTATGTTGGAAATCTTTCAGAATATTTTATTAACTGCAGCTGTACTGTCTGGATATTCTTACTTGAGAGCTCAAGTTTTTTCAGAATTCGGTTAAAACCTTGACATCAACCCAGTGTTGTGGCAATGAGTCTCAGTTCGATTATTTAGAGACTGGAAGTATTTCCATTTACTGGTTCTAAACTTGCTTAGGCAGGAATCAAATGGTTACACTGTTATATGTTATCCTACTTCTTTTTTCTCCTAACCAATATCAAGGAGAGAGGTTGAGTGATGCAGTGACTGAAAGGTGAGATTAGATGGGTAAAAGCCTGAAGTGCCTAATCTAACTTCCCTAGTTTTGTCAGTGTTTTAGTATTCATACTTAATATTATACAATAGCTCTGTATAATACAAATTATTAATACAAATAACTTTTCACACCTCTCTGGAATCATATGTGTCCTTGATCCTTCTTGCCACCTTTCTGTGAATGGCAACAGATTTGATAGTTAGTGAATGAACCCAGAACTACTTTAGGAGCGCTACATTCCCAGTGGGAATTGAATATGAAGGGAGTGGAGGGCTTAGATGTCCATTTAGAGCATCCTCTTCCTGCAACAGGACAAAACCGCCCACACCATGTTTATCTAACTTTTTGTCTCCACGGAGATAGTCCTAGTGATAATTAGATCTCTGTGTTTAAAGCATCACTGTTCTAAAATAGGCTGTCACATAATGCATTACAAGCGCATGCAGTAGCAGCAGATAGAGTTTAAGCTACCTCTTCTTCTTCTTCCAGATGTAAGAAGACTTTGTTATTAAAAATGAAGAGACACACAGTTTGAAAAGAAAGTGTGTAACTTTTGAATTAAAGTGAGAGTGAGCTCCTCAAATGTTTGCGTCCTAGTTGTGGTGGCATTTTGTTTACAGTATTTCATGTGGAGATTCCTGAACTGCTTATTTTCAGAGCTCATCACTCTTGGTAAACTTTTTGAAGAAAATATGCATGAATATTTTGGTAGCTGTTTTTAGAAACAGTTTGATATTGTGAAATAAATGCAGTGCCAAGAGCTCTTGAATTCTCCTGACAGCACTGCTTTAAGATTATATTGTGATGAACTGTGATGTCAGACTCCTTAAGTTAAA
>VXAY01003249.1:763883-807231 GCA_013399855.1 Oxyruncus cristatus | reverse complement strand
AGGGGGGCAGTGGGTTTTTTTTTTTTTTTTTTTTTTTTTTTTTTTTAAATGGGAAGAAGGAGAGTGTTTCTCTAATACACACCTGGTTCAGGGAAAAATCCCCAGCAACTTATAAATTGCATTTCTCCTCGATGGCTGGAGTGCCAGGTTTCGTTGTTTGTGTTCTCTCCTAGGGTCTCTGGACTGACACTCTAGGGGCTGGGATTTTTTTTCGGTACAAGGCAACGAATAAAGCTCTCGAATGCAAAACATCTGGATGCTAAACAGATGCGTTTGTTGGGCGCGGTGTCCCAGGTTTTATTTGTTCTCCCACACGTAAGGTTTGGATTAAATTGTCGTTATTGCTATTGATCGTTATTATCGTTCATATCGGAATGGAAAAGGCGATCGGAGAACGGTATATGGGGGATTTATGTGCGATGAAGCACCTTCAATTTTGCACCTGATTTTTCTTCCTGCGGGAGGGCAAGAGGTGTGTGTGAGGGGGAGAAGATGCAAAGCCAAATCACACTTAAAATATGCGGTCGAGACAGGGCGCTTCGGGAAACCTCTTTTCCAAGCACGACGTGACATATGCAAAATTTCTGGAGCTGGAGAAGAAGGATCGGACTTGTGGCCGGCGTTTTTCTCCCCCGGCGACCCCCTCTTGCCTTCGGCTGCTCCGCACCCGCGCAGGCTCCGCGCTGCCGCCGCGCCCGCGGAGAGGGGCAGGGGAGGGCCGGGGCTCTTCGTGGAATTTTCTTGCCGATGATGTAATTTTCATTTCGTTAGTCGTATTTCATTAAATCTCTCCTCTGGGTGGGCACCGTAGGAAATACTGAGTGGAATCTTACTGTTGTGTAAACAAGCAGTGAGATATTTTATATGATTCGAACGTGTAGATAATTAATTTTATTGCATTCATTACCCCCTTTATCTGCTCTATAACAAGTCGAAAATTAAAGTAACAAACTCATAGTGTCTTTATAGGAGCGCTTAACTCGCACAGTATTTGCCAGCCTAAGTAGTTTAATTCAAAGCCAGCGGATGAGCACGGGGAACCTACAGGCTCCTGTGTTTCGCGCTGGTTTATTATACATTAAAAACGCTCCGAAGAGGTACTTTATTACAGCAGTGACTGAGGTTTTATTTGGGGGGAGGGGATGTCACTATGAGTTACCGGTGGGTAATAAAACAAAGCATAAGATTCTTGAGCCGCTGAGGATCCGGGTGATAGTTTTATGGTGAGGTCTGATAGTTTTATTGCAGTTGCATGTTGTACAATGTGTATTTGATAAAGAACGGCCTTTGGTGGCCCGTGGACACTTTTTGTGCACCGGCGAAATGAAAATAAATGTGAACACGGTCTTAGTGCGAGGGTGGAAACAAATTGCGAGCTCTAAATGGTTCTCCCTTTATGGTCAGCAGACAAGAAGAGAAAAGGGCTGCAAACATCTGTCTTCCGTTCCCCAAATCTAAAGGGCACCAAAGAATGATGCGAATCTAAGTGTTACTACAGCGGGGATTTGTCTTTATTTACCCGCGCTCTCATGAATATGAATACGCGTTTGGGGCAAGGAGGTGCCTCCACCCCTCCAACAACACAGGGCATTTAAAAAAAAAAAAAAATCAGAGTGCGTTTCCTCTGGGGGGCACCTTTTGTGCCGCATTTCTTCCCCCGCTGCAGCACCGCGCTGTCTCCCGCGTCCGGGGAAGAGGGGCCGCCGTCGTAGTTGCGGTGCCTCTCGGTATCGGCCCCCGGCGCGGGCAGCGGTAGTGCTTACCCCGGCACCTGTCCCCGGGTTTCCCGCCCGGGATGCCCCGCTGTCCCCGTCGTGGCCGACTCCGCATTGCCGCGGGGATGGTTTGCTTCCCCCCTCCCCCCCCCCCCCGCGTCGTCGCTCCACCAGGGTTTCGGTCGCTCCCCCTCCGAGGGGTTTGGGCTCCAGTTGTTCTTTCTACACGCGAGCAGCTCTGCCGAAAAAGTTGTAGCAAATGGGTAATTTGATTATTCCCACTATAGGCCAACTGCCTCAGCGGCCTTCCCCCACGCGTCTGGCTGGGGGCAGAGAAACCATCTCCAAGGAATAATCAAATCAAGGCGAAGTGTGGAAAAACCCCTTCTGATTTCCAGGCGACACAAATAAAATTAGAGCCTCCCATTTGCTTCACCCCCTCTTTTTTCTTCCCCTTCCAGAAGAGCCTTTTTGTCTCGGTCGCAAACTCTGGCCCAGCCTGGTTGCGCGGTGTGCACAGGATGCGCGGGGTGCGCGGCGGCGCGGCGGGGTAGTGGGATGGAATAAAACAGGCCGAGAATGTAAAAGCCACTTTTCTTTCCTCTCCTTCGACACTGAGAGGGGCCCGGTCCGCTCCCCTCAGGCTGCGGGAGGAATGCTCGGAGGCAGTGGAACAAAACAGGGAACAGCGCGCCTTTGTGCGGCCGCCGCCGGCCATGGGAAAGCACCTCCCGGGCCCCGCTCTAATCGCGCTGCGCCGCTCCCATCCGCCGGAATAAAATGTTACATAAGGGCGAGGGTTTCTTTGACATTGCTTTATTCGGAGGGACCGGTCAGAGCATCCCACCTCACCACGGCCGGTCCCCTGGGGTGCGGACCTCCGCAGGCCGGGGCGCGCAGTGCAGCGCGCCCGCGAGGTCCATCCCATCACCGTCCCCGCAGCCGCAGCGGGTGACAGGACCGAAGGGGCCGGTGACACGTGTTGGCTGTCTCCCGGTCACAGCATGAGGGTGCGGGGACACGCTTCTGCTCCAGCCGCGTCCGGAGCTCTACCTGCCACGCCCGGGAGAAAAAAAAAAAAATCACACTTTGTGTTGTCCCTGCTGCCCCGCTCCAAGTAGCTGCGCTGACTGCGCTCCGCGGCCCTGCTCGGCCTCTCTCCCTCCGCGCGTCTCTCCGCGCTAGCTCAGAATGCCAGGTGACTGGATGCGCTCTTGGCTGGTCTTCTACTGCCTAATCAGTTGAGATCGGGGATTCGCAATAGTAATGATGATGGTGATGAAGATGGAGGACTGCTACTACTACTACTACTACTGTTACTACTACTACTACTACTACTACTACTAATCATCCTTTTTTAATTGCTCCATCCCTCTCCCGGCTGCGCGGCCATGGCTTTCGGGAGGCGGCCAGCAGAGGGATCTGCTCTTTGCTTTTCCCCCCGGTCGCGGCTGCCGCGGCGGCGGCGGCGGCAACATCTGCTGGGCTGGAGGAGACAGGGCGATTGAGCAGACGCACAGATGTAAAAGTGACATCTGCTTGTGACAAAGGAGCGGGAATTAGATTAGGCGAGGAGGCCTTTCTGCGACTAGGAGGAAAAAAAAAAAAAAAGAAAAAAGGAAAGGAAAATACTATCTCTTCAGACTGTGTAAGCAGGGGAAGAGGATGTGAAAGGCAGAAATGCACGCTGGGCAGCTGCTAGGACAGCCGGGGCAGCACAAGGGTCCTGGGAGCTGAAATAGCCCTAAGAGAAGGCTTTGCTTTTCCCTCTAGAAGCAGAGATGTGGCCGGGTCAAAGCTTTCCATCATCACGAGCGAAGGACAGCAGGCAGCATGGCACTGCGAGACTCAGGCACCAGCAGAGATGCCCTCCTGCAGCTCCTGATCACGTTGCTGGCACTTGCTAGGCAGAGAGACCCAGATCTGGACACTTCTGTTCCTTGTTCACTGACGGAGGTTTGTATACCCAAAAATAAGGAGGCAGGAGGCCTGACTGTTGCTTGCCTTATGAACTGTCCAATTTTGGTTCCTTTAATTAAAAAACAAACAAGGTAACAAAAACAAACCACAACCACAAGTTTAAGTTTAGGCATGTTTGGTAAAGCAGAAACACATTCAGCAGAGACTTTACCCGCACCAATCTACACTGCTTAGAAAGAAGAGAAGCACCCCTCACATTTCAAATGATATAGTCTGTTCTGCAACCAATAAAACTTTTCACAGTTATATTAATACTGTTATTGAATATCATTGAATGTCATGTCTTTTTCTTTTAAGCTCCAGCACTTTTACATCTGGGAATACTCGATGCTCTTGCAAAGAAACACACAGGAGAAATAGTAGGACTGAATTATGTTTCAAATGTTAGAAAAAAATGTGCTGTAGTGCAAAAATAGCGAGTTACAGCATGTGATGTGCTGTGCACTGGGGTAGATTTAGTAATTCCTCTTATCAGGCCTTGCCTCTAAGCTTGATGAAGTTGGTCAAAGGCTATTGAACCTTTTAAAGACTAGACTATGATTTCAGCAGAGTGCAGAACAGGCCCTTAGTGCTGAAAAGCCTAAAGGACTGCAGTTTGCCTATGCAAGACGATAACCTAGTTGCAAAGGTATGGAGTATGAGTGTGAAACCTTTGTCAGTACTGGGGTTGAGGAATGAGAAGAAATTGAGAGGCCTCTCAAAAAATTCAAAGTAGGATGGGGAAGAAAGAGTGCAATGAAAATAGCATAGAATATAATTAAGGAAATACCATTGATAGAAACTTTATGTGCTTATTATGGAAATAAAAAAGGAACTCTCCATCTGTCTCTTAGCAAGTACAGGAGCACAGCAAAACACACTGATGACTCACAGCTAAGGATCTATGTCATATACAATTGAAGATATACGTTTGTTCTGTTTAATGAGAAACATATTTAGGAGTTAAAAAAACTCAAAGGTTTTGTATATTAACTATTATTTGTGATTTTAATATTTGCACCATAAGCTGATGGTCTGGATACAAACTCCAGCTCCCTGATGGCCTTGAAATTGCTGGTAGCACAGATTTGTCAAGGGAAGGGTCCTTCTGTTTGTGCCCTGCTTCCTCTGTTCTTTCTTTAAGCAATCACCACTGGCCACTTTCAGACCTATGGCCTGACCCAATTACAGCAATTTTATGTTTCTATGCCTGTTTGTGTCAATGAATCCAATGAGGTTGAATGAGATAGTAAGAAAGATGGAAAGGTATGTTCTTCCCACAGTGAAGGATAACGATGTCTAAGTCAAGAGGTCATAGGAAAGTTAAAAAGGCCTCTTTTCTCAGAATAAGTAGCCAGTGACAGGGAGGCAGGGTTAGACAATCCTGAATTCTTGCCTGCAGGGATGCATTGTGCCTTCAGGCAAGGTACTTCCAGCTCCCCAACAAGGGAATGGGTTAGCAGAAGGAAATAGTGTTAAGCTGTTTAATCAAAGGTCTCCATGTTGGCTAACTAAAGGATTCAGCAGCTACCACATGCAACTGAAATGTGCTCTGTTGGGCTTTAAGGAGCAGCAGGTCAGAGCAGTTCTTCATGCCTTAGAGACTAATGGTAATCAGCTTTAAATGATGAGCAAAAAACACCTACTCAAGTGGGCTGGGACATTTTCATGATTCAGCTATGGAGAGTTTGCTCAGGTTATGAGTCAGTGCTCCATTCCCACTTAACAGTTCCTGGGTACCTAAGAGCTGCTGTTCCTGGGACCACAGCTAGATCCCTGCTCTTGGCTGGGGTGTCATGACTGTGGATCCAGCCCTGGTTACATCACTGTGGCTCTTCTGCCTGCTTTGATAGTATCAGCTGCATTATTTCTGTAAGACAACTTATCAAAGCTTAGCTGTGTTTGCTCTGCTTTTTTGTCTTTTTCTTTTTGTTTTTTTTTTTTTTTAAGAAGGACTCCACTTTACAAATGATTCCTGACATTCCAGATTCCTATAGAAAAATGACATAATACTGGCAGCTGGTCATTTTTAGCCTCCCAGTAAAAATTACATCAATCAATTGAATAACTACTAGTTAGTCCCAAGTGCCAACCTGGAATGTACACTGATGTCTTCTGCTAATCAACAGGCTTTTCATTTTATTGCAGTCAAAATGAGTTCACAGACTCCTTCACTGAAACTCAAGTGGTCCATCTTTTGCTAAGAGAGTGCAAGAAGGCTGTTGGTTGGACATTCAGACTTCAGTGGTCAATCACAGACTCCCTCTACTAGAATTTCAGAAAAGAAATTAAAAATGCCTGGCAAGTACTATCTGAAGCAGGAAAGCAGCATAGAAGTTTCCATTGGTTGTAAACAACAGGAAGCAGAGCTGAACTTACATGAAAAGCAGATGTAAGATGTAAACAGCATCTTTTTTTATCCTGACCACTTATCTTCCTTAAGATGATTATGCTTGATGTGAAGGGATCTTAAGGATAAATTATATGTTTACATTCATGGACAAAATGAATGGGGTAATAGCTCCAGATGAGAACAAGGTGGCAGTTCTTACAAAAACCTTTTATGTAATCCCTGCTTGAATCACTCATGGAAAGTGTGTGTACTTTGGACCTTGTGTTATGCTATTTACTAAAATAATTGCTTATATCCTGACAGGTGCTGAAAGGATTGGCACTGGATCAGTTCCTAAAAGTTTACTTACAATCTGGAAGAAGAATTTTTTCCTAAGGCCTTTATAGATATTGTTCTAGTTAATACTCAGGTAAATAGCACATTAATTGAGTTTTCAGATTCTGTAATTGTATGCTGAAATATGCTGATATGTTCAAAATTAAAGAAAGTGATGTGTGAAAGTAAGTAGATAGTAGGACATACACTAATATGCATTGTGTTTATACATAGTCTATTCAAAGAACCAAAGAGGAGACAACAGGGCTCTAACAAACTTAAAATGTAATTTAAATTACTGTGGATTGGCCATCAGAGTTCATGCCCTGCTTAGTTGACTCTAGAGCCCCAATGAAGTTTTTACCTAGTACCTGGAGAGCAGGAGGAGAGTGTGGTCAGAAATGCTGTTCCTATGCAGTGTAAACTCATTTTATTTAGCCTTGGTTTCATTGCTTTCAATATTGCAGGCTTGATTTAGAAGGCCACTGGGGCTGGAAAGAAGTTTTGAAGCCAGATGAACCTGAAGTTCTTAGGGATTTATTTTCCTACAATGAGATCTCCATCTAAAAGCATACAGGAAAATGGTGCATGGAATTGCAGGTGAATGTTGTGACCACATTGACCTGTCCCATGCAGCAACTGGGGCCTTACTTCAGCCTCTTGGTAGTCTTCAACATTAACTATAGCTTCATGTGGGAAAGAAGGGTCACAGCTTTGCCATATATAACCAAAGGCAAAGGAGCTCCCATCAGTAAACCTGTACCCCAGAAGCAGTGATGGCTCTAACTGGATTCTGAGGTTGTAAACCATTTTCAGGTCTTGGCAGATGACAGGAAAGAAGCACATCTCATCTGAAACAAGTGGCAATCTATATCTGTTCCTTGGGTTCCTCGGCTTCCGTGAGGAAACTGTGATGGTTCATTTTGTGGTGAACCTGTGATAAATTCACTTTTAGCTAGTTTTTGCTCAGGCCCCATAGATAGTCAGGTGAGAGAGCAGCACCTTCATTCTGTGTGATGATTTCTCGACAGTAAAGTGAGAGTGTCATCAGCACATACCACTCTTCCCAGACAGGCTGTCATCTCCCCTTCAGGCTTTCCATGCAAGTAAGATCCAAGTCTGCTCCAAGTAAATCAGTGGAGGTGTTGCTGTTGTCTCTAGTAGAAACTGTGTTGGCTCTGTGGGTATCTGTGTGTGTACAGGTGGGGAAGGGGATGTCTGTCTGAATACCTGCAGAAAAGGTAGGTATTTTTCAAGGTCCCCTTCCAACACAAGCCATTCTATGATTCTATGATTCTATGGTTCCGTGATTATCCCCGAGCAATGGATAGGGTTCAAGTTGCTAACCATCACGGAAAAACAACAGAATGGTGTCAGCTGAAACTCTTTGGTAATGTTGAAAACTGGGATTTAGTAGGAAGGAGTGCCTCAGCAACGTTGAGAAGATTGAAGGCTTTTAGAGTATCAGTCTGTATGCCTATCTAGTGGGAGAGAAGAAATGGGTGTGTGAGACCCATACGATTTTGGCAAAAATAATCAAAGCAAAACCTCTTCCATAATAAAATTGTTTACATAATTCAGGGAGGCTCAGTGGAAGACTGTTCTTCCAGCAGTATTTATGTGCATGTACCTATAACATGTATTATATAACCATGTTGAGGATGGGAATGAGATTTTAAGGAACTCTTGTCTCCTAAATGTCCTAACTGCTTTTGCTACCCATGCTTTGTGCTTAGGATACTGAATATGGCTCCAGCCAACAATCGGTATCAGAAAGACACTGCCTATATGAAAGGGATAAAAGAAAGAGATTTGGGAAAGCGGTAAGAATATAAATCTAAGTCTACCAGTACAACCTAATTCAAGTTTTGGCACAGGATGGTCTGCATTTTTACCAACAGTTTTTCACACAGAACAGCTAAATCCACTTGTACTAGACAAAATAGTTGGATATTGGTATGTATGTATTTCACTCAGAAAATCCCACATGTCAACAGATCACAGAAAAGTCATATTAGTATTGATGTGAAATCAAATGATCATGCTCGGATCAATACTTTATAATAGTATTATGATGGTTTGGGAATATGAAATGCAAATTAGCAGCAACTGAAATAGCATTTTCATCTTATATTTTAAATAATATGTATTCTGCATTTTACACATCATTACATCATATGCACGCTACCCCACATACTTACAAAGGCATGTAATGTATATCTAATAGTATATCATGACCAATGAATTTTGCCATTAGGCAGCTGTGATTTGCCTGTAAGACTGTGAAAATTGTAGAGAAAATGATGAGGCCAAGAGGAATTTGCTTGAAGAAAGCCTTGTTAGCTACTGAATGAAGATCTTTGTATCTGACCCAATGAGAAATTTTGGCAAGATAAAGTAATTCTAATCCTGGAATGAGCAAAACTTTTTGTTCCTCCTCATTTTATATAATGTGCATCCCTTATATTACACTGAGACCAAAACATATCTCTCATGATTACTTCTCTGTTTATGCCAACCCAAAAAATCATTTAATCCTAATGACAATTAGTCTTTAAAATTCATAATTATTTGCAATTCTGATGTTTTCTTTTTTTTTTTTTTTATTTGTTATTCTAACTTAAGATGGTTATTCAATACAGATTTATGGAACAATGTGTTTTAAAGTATTTTTTACTTAGAGTTGTCCTTTGGTCTTAATGATTACAGAATATTTTGCAATCAAGATAACAGTTTCATATTTGAATGAGTATTACCTGTGTATTTTACATTATTTAGTGGGCTGAACTTCTGCACTAGGTATGCTTATGCTTGACACAAAGTTGCTTTGTATTGCTTCTACAGAGTGAGATAAGTGACAAATCAGAAGAAATATCTTCCATTATTACATATCTCATCTTTTTCAATGCTCTAGCAGGATGACAGAAGAAGGTGCAAGAAGACTCCTCAGTAGTGTTTGGAATCAAGGCATTCAAAAATAAGAACACTCACCTTTTATCTGTCAAGAACTATGTTGCCTGTGAAATGCAAAAAGAGATCCCAAAAGTAATTTTAAAGAAAAAGATAAGGCAGAAGAAATGTATGCAGGAGAGAGCTGTGTGCTCAAACATCTCCTGGAAATCATTTATGCAGAGAGAAAGAAACAAGGAGGCAGCAGAGAATGGAACAAAACACAAACTGCTGAAGGGATGAAAACCAGTGAAAGACATCGTAAGGATGCTCTGCATTCAAAATTGATTTGAGGAGGAAGCATTTGTGGAAAAATAAATTCTTTTTGATATAAGAGCTTAAAATTTAGAGGAGGAATGCTCCCTCCACTCTGCAGATACTAAAGAAGATGGGAGAGTTGCTGTAGAAAAAGAATGCACTGAAGTTCATTGTGAAGATGTCCATACTTTTGGAACTCTGAACTGATTTCTTCTTTCTACTATAGAAATAGCTACAACAAAGGTTTTTAGTCCAAACCCACCTTTCCCAGACACCATCAGGAAAAGTGATGTCATTCTCTGCCATTCTCCTGAATGTTGTGTGTTGTATCTGACCATTGTATAGACCAAAAATGGTTTTTTATTTCTTTTCATGTTTCTACTTAAATGAGCACCATTGTGCATAATTGAGAATTGTGTTTGAAGGTGTATAGCTACATGCAAAAGGTTCTTTTATGTTTTCTATAAAAATTATTCTACAAGAATGAACTGCACTGTGTTGTCTTTTCATCTTATCAGCTGCTTCCTACTGTATCTTATCATAATGGAATATTTATAATGCAAATAACTGTATGTAAGGGCCATGGAAAATCAACAGCTAGATATTTTACCATCCAGTTTAAAATGAAACAAAATATTTAAGAAAAATAATGTACCTTTTCCCTGTACCTACTTTTTAAAGCAGGATAAAAATTACTTGTTTTGTTTATCTGCGTCAAATGACATGGCTAGCTGTTCAAGAACTAAACACATGAAACTTTTTGCTTTCCAAAACTGAGATCTTTTCTTCTAGCTTTAAAAACCCCCAACATTTTAAGGTATTTTTTCTAGTACCTAGGCAAAAATCTGGGCTGACAATGTATATTGCCAGTTTCAAACAAACGTGGATTCTAATATATTTATGTCCAATAAATAAACAAGTACCAATAAGCTCTGGCCAAATCTTAGGGCTTAACAAACCTGTTCACTTTTTAATGGAAGACAAAACTACTAAGTCAGATGCTGATGGAGAAGGGTTGTGATTTCTTGGATGCATCAATGTACTCTTTGGTTAAAAGCACACAAAATTAATATCTTTAATTTGTGTTTCTTCAAGAATGACACAACCTATCTAATCACCTCTTTACTTTCTCTGCCTTCCATGTAATAAGGTCTTGTTACTTTGCACACCCTCAGATTTGAAGGCATGTGAGAGAAAACCCTTCGAAATCTCGTTACCGGAAGTTACGCTCTCTCAGACATGCTCCAGTGAGGAGGCAGGATTAGTTTTGAGACAGGCCAAGAGAAGGCCATGGCCAAAGCGGAACCGTGTTGGTTTGGGTATTTCTGATCTAAACTGGGCAATCTGTTTCCCGAAGTACAGCACATTTTTCCTCAGTATTGCAGACCCTGCATATAGACTTTGATAAGAATCATAGAATCATAGAATCATAGAATCAGATGGGTTGGAAAGGACCTCGGAGATCATCAAGTCCAACCCTTGATCCAACCCCACTGTGGTTACTAGACTATGGCACTAAGTGCCACGTCCAGCCTCATCTTGAAAACCTCCAGGGATGGAGAATCCACCACTTCCCTGGGCAGCCCATTCCAATGGCTGATTACTCTCTCTGTAAAGAATTTCTTTCTAATATCTAACCTAAACCTCCCCTGGCACAGCTTAAGGCCATGCCCTCTTGTCTTAAGGCTGGTTGCCTGGGAGAAGAGAATTACATGGGTGGGATCTCTACAGTGGGGTTCTTTTCTCTGGTGACACAACTTCCATCTCTATTACATTGCTAAAATCCAAACACATGTAATGAATCCCCAAGGGTGATAATACAGACAAGATTTCACCATTGCTGACAACTGCTGGAAAGCTGCGACTCAATGCTTCTTTGCCCATGAGCTATGAAATGGCTATTTCCATAATATCATTGTGCTAACTGTTCCTCCTCTAAGTTACTACAATGACAATGAATCCCTATAACCCAGGGATGGCCAGTAATGAAGAATAAATAGCTTTTTGACAGAGGGACAGACTGGGGTTACTAACAGAAGCTTCAACAGTTAGAATTGGGCATCATTGATAATACTGCCTAAATTTAATTACTTCGTTTTGTGACACACAGTATCTCCCTTGTCTTAGCCTAATGGTTTTGACTTGCTATTGTGGGGAGAATAGTTTGTGCCTGGAAAGGGGAGGAAGGTGATTTTGAAGTTACAGAAGAATGTGAATTAGTTTTCTGTTGTTTATAGCAGAATATAAATATAGTAGACCATATAGTATCTTTCTGTTATTTGAAGCATTCACAACATAATCACTGTATTTTCTGAGCTTACTTTCACAGGAGATTCCGAACAGTTGCACTAAATAATCTAATAGCTAAGCAAGAAAAGAAGTCTATTGTTATTTATGTCAGAAGAGGAATGCAATCATGTGTACTTTTAAATTATGAACTAACCATGCTGTGAAGCCATGAGAACAGAAAGCCTAAACTAGTTCATAAAAGCTCTTTGACACCCAGTAGAAGTAAGCAAACAGTGCTTCCATATAAACTATGGAAGAAAGAAATTATATCTAACAGGAAACAAAAAATAATGCTTTGAACCTGACGAATCTATATGACTAATTTTTACCCCAACAGAAATTTTTCTTAAATATTTTTCATGCTTTTATTCTAAATTGAGCCACTATGGGTTTTAGGTAAACGTTTTTTACTTAATTTTCTATTTTCTTTTACTACATTGGTAAGTAAGAGATAAATTTATGAACAGGTGGTGTCTATTTCCATTTTAAATTCTCTTTACTTACTGTTGTTGCCATTATTGTTATCATTATCATAGCATCTGTAAGGCTGCAGAATGTGACGTTTTAAAGATATGTTTGCTAGTGGCTTTTTCAATTTCTGTTTAACTTAAATGTTTCCTACTTCATTCAACTACCCTTACAATTTACATTAGTCAACACTCCATCAATAAAACCATCAAAATGATCTACTACATTGTAGACAAAAGTTATTGTGTCAAGTTGACACTAATCAGTTAATTCCAGTAAACCTTCAGATAAACAAAAGCTTCTTGTCTATTACTGATGTGTGTGATTAGCCCCCTGTATGTCCTATAGCTATGCACATCTATAGAGATGTATCTGGCAGACATTTGGCCTGAGGGCTCTATATGTAAACCAGGACAGGATCTATAGTTAATGATGTTGACCCTGACTCCCTCAACAGAGATTGGATTCAGTCCTCGTAATATCCCGACAGCTGATATGTATACTGTGCTAATAATATTATCAATTACTTATGCTACTGTGATTCCCAGTGTGTAAAGATGATAAAAGGTTCTTTCACGTAGCCTTTTTCTACATCTCTGCTATCCTACTGATTGCGTGTTAGTTGAATATTTTTCATTCTGAAGCCCATTTATTTCATAACTGTAGCAAAGATAGAGGATGTCACATGGGTAACATGGTAATTATTATTTTGGTTTTCTCTTTCACATTTCCTCTGTTCCAGAAAAGTTGGACTGAGTATTTATTTAAAGCTGTTGTGACTTTTGTATAGAAAGTCTGTAGAAGCAGCTACTGACCTGAGAGGTCTCTAGGTGTATGTGTTCAACTGGAGAAGCTTCAAAATCTTGCATTTTCTTAAAGCCAGACCTATGTGTCATTGCTCTCAGATGGAGCAATTAAAAACCAGCAAAGTACGTTGATATTTCCAAAAACTGTCGTAACAATGCAAGTACTCGTCCTCCTGGCCATCTCTGTCACTGCAGAGCACTTCTGACTTGTCCAGCATGTTAAATGGGCAATGATGATCTGTGTACAGTGAAGATCAGAGATTTTGGCCATTTTTAAGTCTGAACAAACCCTAGACTATGCAAATTTTGTGCTAGAGCAAGCAGGTTGAGTACATGAGCCTTTACACACTACTATGAAATTTTTTACACTGTGTGCGTATGCATAGAAAAGCCTCCAGGTTGTGCCTTCTCTGGGTCAGGTACTTACCCTTCTCTATATTTGCAGAGCATTAAGTACCTGTGATATAATTACACAGAGAGCAGATAATTACAGCATGAAGGAAGGCTTTATGCCTTAGCAAAACCTTTCTCTATCCTTCTCTGTCTGCACATACAGAAGCCAGTCTTCCGGCTTTAAGTCCCCACAGTGTGCTGTGCTCAGCACAGAGCGGAAGATGCAAGCAGCCCAGTTCTTCCTTTGAGCAGCCTGATGGCAAGGCTGAGCTGTGCTCCCATGCACTGAGCAGCTCTGGTTGAAATGATGACAGGGACCACTGTTAAAAATTAAATTCTGCCTTATTTTTTGTGCAGTTCTTGTGAGTCACATTTGTGAATAGTAGTGAGAGATTTAATGATCGTGTATTTTTTATCTTATTTCACTTCGGTCGATGCCAATTTTTTTCTGTTACTGTCGACTTAGAGCTCAAAGTAATTTAGTAATTGATTCTAAGCACGGCAGCTCGCCAATGGCAGCTCTCTGTTCAGGGGAATATCTTTGCTAATTTTATCCATCAGAATGAGATTACCATGCTAATCTCTCCCAGCCCTAGTACCTTGGTCTGTTGGGACACACTGATGCAAACGATATTATTAAACACAAACCCTTCACCCAAGACAGGAGAAAAATGAAAGCAAGAGAGAGGAGCAAATCAGAATCTGCTACAAGGATTTCTAGGGCTGAACCGGCCTTGCCTGTCTGTGTCCTCTTCATCACCCCTGAATTCTGGTGCAGCTAACACTCCTGTTTTTGAAACAATCTATGGTTGCTTGTTTGTTTGTTTCTTCCTGGAAAGATTTGGCTACTTTCACATCTTCTTATAAGGTATTGCATCCATGACCGTTATAAGAGAAGCATTTTTTTCTCTGCAACAGTCTATTTGCAGCCCATATCTATTAGTAACATCTATCAGCGTTTAAAATCTCTTTTCTCTTAGGTTAGAAAGGATGCACTGCATGTGGCTGCCCTGAGTGACAGTGCTGTAATCCCTTCTACCTTAACCATGGTGCTTTTGAGAGGACCCCTCTGTTCTTGGCCATTCAGGAGAAAATAAGCCTTCAGTTAAGGTTTTTCATCTGCTGCTTTTTCTGCCCTGTTTTGGAGTATGTCCATCAGCTTGGTAACTCCATCTTGTAAAGGATGGAGATCTCTGGCACGAGTCCTGCAAAGCACTAAGCATGTGTTTAACTTGCAGGGGCCACCCAGAGCTCTGGCTGTAACTCCCTCTGCACGGCATAATGGAATCTGCTGATAACTGGGCCTCATCTAGCTCTGCCTGATTTCAGATCCACTTTCAATCAATAAGAAGCCTTTTAAAATCAGGCCAAGTTTGACCCTGAAAAGCAGTTTCGGGCCATCTGTAATTTAGATCAGTTCCATCAAAAGTACAGACTCTTTGGCAGATATTGCTGAAAAAATAGTGGAGAAAGACCAGCAGCACTTTGTACAACACATTTCACTTATTCTCGGTGTTCTGTGATATATTAATATTTACTTGCTGCTTTTCTCTAGGAAAGAAAACAGACTATTTCTCCAAGTCATGACTCACAAAATCCAGGAACTACAAGGATCTTATTTGATCTTCATCAGCTCCTAAACTTTGTGCTTAGGTAATTAAAAAAATAAATTTCAGAACTTCTCTCTTACCCTAACATATCCTCGCATTACAAGAATCACTATGAATGACAGAAAGTAATTTGTTTAATTGCATTAACATTTTTATTGTTAAACCACAACAGAACCCATGTATATTAATCTGTTTTCTGCCTTTTTGTTATTAAATTCTCTTTTTTTTAGTTTGTTTAATAATTTTTTCTTCTTGTAAACAGTTTTAAAACAAGGTCAAAAATGAAGCTATGCTTTCAGAAGAGAAAAAAATAGAAGATATGCATAGCTGCATATGAGACTAAGGTAGTCTAAATTACTGAATGTAATTTCTGGCTTGTATTTGAACAGAAAAAGGAAAGACAACTCAAAATACTTAATTCAGAGATTAAAAATGCAAACCGTGATTACATTTAGAAGAGTTACACTCCCAAGGGTGATAATCTGAAAGTTTAAATTCCCAAGGGCAAATTAGGAAAAGCACTTGTGGGCAGAATGTGTCACCGTCTACTTTTATCAAGCCAATATTTTTGATGGACATATATATTTTGTTGGCAGTTTAGAGAGTTCACCAGACACTCCAGTTCCTGAGAATGGCTCAGATCTGGAAATTTACTTAGAATCGCTGTTTTCAGTGCTTCAGAGTCAGAGGTCTGTGGTGCTGCAACACAGCTGCTCCCAGTGCTCCTCCCTGCACTGCTGGAGCCACATCCTGAGCATCACCACGCAGCAATGTCAGCGGGAAGGTGAGCCAGAGCTGTTCTGCCTGCCACTGAAACACTCATCTTCCTCATGATCCCTGCAGAGAGAGCATCATTTGTAGACAAACTTTGTCCAATGTCTTAGTTCTTATTCTCTTGTTATTTATAGGTGATCATTAAATCCTTTTTGATGTTGAAGACATTCTCTCCTAGAAAATTAAGTGCTGTTTCAAATATTTGATAGGTATTTTTCAAGTGAGTACCTTAGGAGAGAAAACACAGAAAATTTTGCGAACAGCCAGAGCACTCACTTCAGGCTGTCTTCTCAGTTCGTTGACACTGCAGAACTGAAATAAATACTTGCTTATTCAGCTAACTGATGTAGTATTTTATATACTTGTAAACCAGGTACAGAGTGCTCCCCTCCTACTTTAGGAAACACTAAGCAGTGGTAGAGAAACACGGCTGGGCTATGCTTTTCTTGGTCAGCAGAAGATATAGTCACTCAGAGTCCGAACAAGGGCGAGATCCAGGGCTATCGTACGGCAAACGGGCTCAGGTATTTTCCAAATGGAAAACAGCTAAGCTGCATTTACCAGAGTGTTTTGGTAACCCTTGGTAACAATTTAGCATGTAAGGCGCCATGTTGTTGGATGTGATTACTTGCACAGCCATGTCTGCAGCTTCTTGCTCCTTGCCAGGAGGCTCTGGGGAAAAGGCAACTTCATGGACCCTGACAGTGAATGGTGTCTGGCACTACTGGGACTACGGATTGAGGGTCCACTCGGGGTTCCCTCACCTCTCCACCTCACGTGAGGCTGTCTGCTTCCTGAGAAATGGAAGAATCAGAATCTCTGCAACCACCCTGAGGCTCCAGTGGTAAGTAGACAACATGCAGGAAGAGAGAGAGAAGTTTATTCTGGCGTGGTAGATACCAAGACACCTGGTGCATATGAGGGCAAACAGTGACCAAGACAATCTGGTGTGTTCACAAAGTTCAACTGAATGTCAGAACAGGTCCTGGCTGTTGTATGGTTTCCCACCTGGGCATTGCTTGACCATAGGAGATGGGGAGTCCTGCTGAGGGGCTCCCCTGACACTGCCCTTTCCCTTTGCTCATGGTCCTTACCTTCATGTACTGTTGGACTCTCTTGGATAGCAAACTGGTCCTCAAAGTAGACTGATGTTTTGCTGGCCTTTTTTCCTCCTATTCTCATCTCTGAGGAACATCACTCTGCACTGGTCACGTTTCCAGGAAAGTGCTTTCCCTTATCAAGAAGGCTGATTTTTTTTTGATGGCTAATTTGTAAAGCAAATGCAGTCAAAACACATCTCTCCTTTCTTCCCTGTAGCCAGTCTGGGCTTCACTCTTTCCTGAGTAGCTTTTAATAGGCCACCTACATTCAGCTTTAGGCAAATATCTTGCTTAATATGTATAATATCTGTTTGCTTGTGATGCCACATTATTGTATGTAGCAAGAAGCTAGAGTTTTTCAAGTGCCATATAAATTGGAAAGGCTTCAGTTAGTCCTTGGCACTGCAAAGAGAGCTCACATGAATGTTAAGATGTTGGGGGACAATATGAAAATAAACTGTACCTGACTTTGTATCATCTGAAAAATTGACCTGCAGAGGATCCTGGTGCTTCTCATGTCATACTCTGCTACACGACCTACAGAAGGCCAAACTCAAAATCTTGTGGGCAGCTGTTACCACTATATCATCCATTTCTTCATAAAAAGATGAAAGAGACAGCAGAAGGAAGACTATTTTTTTTCATGTGGCAATAAAACGAGAATATTGAAATTCCTGCTGTGCAGAAAAACAGCACTGAAGTAGGGACATACATATTAATACCTGGTGCAGATGCTGTCAGACATCCCCTGAGGGACCAGGATGCCTCTAGGTCAGGGTTTGGTGTGGGACTTCGGAGATGGGCTTTACCTGTTCTCTTCTGTTGTGTCCTGGCAGAGCCTTTAGGCTTGAGGAGGTGCAGGGTCTTCTGGCAAAGGGCTCCTGGCATGGTGCAGCTCATAACAGAGCTCCAGTCAAGTCTTACGTGCCGTTCTCACTGCAAGGGCTGTAACGTGTTCCCACTGCTTGACTGAACCATTATTTCCTATGAAGGGCAAGTGATAAACACGCAGACACAGACACACAGACACACACACACATAAACCCCCAAATCCAAATCTCTGCAGCTTCTGATTTTCTCTCCCCCACTGAGGAAGATATGTGGAAGAGCACTGTGTCAATGGAAATATGGCAGTCGATTTCCTACACTGCGTGAGCACAACTGCACTTGAGGTTTACCTTGAAACTCTGTGTGCATTCATTGATATCCCCATTATGAAATTCAAGAGACCTAATGCAATTGTGTCTAGGAAGATTTACTTGTTAAAAGGAAAACAACTTTCACATAAATAATTTACTACAACAGAAAAATAATCCTCTGTGCTATCATCTTTGCATTGAAACTGATCGAAGGGAGTTATTTTTAAATTGCTTGGAAGTGTACTGCTCTCATTTCATCGTCAATAAATATGCTCCATTTCAGCACAATGCTTCACTAAATGCATCTGAATTTTGAAGGGGGAGTGGAATTGATCAGAAATTTTTTAAAAAATGCAAAAAGAAAAGGTTCCTGCAGGAAATTTGCATGGTGGAAAATTCACAACTCCTTTAATAACCTGAAAATGGGGCTTGGTTCCTGTACTGATTCAGGTCCAGCAGCTGATTTGCTGTTGACCTCAGTGGGAACAGATCTTTAATCCTCTGCTGGAATGGATTTGTCTAAATACTGAAAAAAAAATCAGAATTCAACATCAATAAGTAGCATTCAGAATTATAACATATTTATGAAAGGTTTTGTTTGTCTTCTTGATCTGACCACAACCAATCGCTATTTTTTTTTATTTCTCTCAATTTCAGGGGTCAGAAATATAAACTGACTGTCCATCTATGACACTAAGATGAAAACTATACACATTTAAAATTAAAAGCTAGAAATAGTCACAATTTTTGTTTAAATAAAGGTTCTGAGCAGACAAATAGCTTTTCTGTACATGGACAAGCCGTCTTTATTGTTCTTCTCCAGTCATTTTTTATAAAAGCTACGAAGTGAACAGTTTTGAATTAAAAAAAATGATGTTTTTTCATTAGAAGATATATAAAGGCATGGAGAATTTGTGGGTGTGTATTTTGATTGAAGTGTATCTTTTGAATGGCAACAGTTCCTGTTATTGAAAAATCCTACCAGAAAATTCTTACCCTTGATCTGAAATCTCTCTGAAAGACTGATTTGATTTTATTTAGTAGGTGTTAGTTCCAAGGATTCAGCAATAAGTGCTTGTCCTAGCATAAATATTTTTGGGAGAGTCATGCATATTCAGTGGCACTAAGAGGGCACTAAACATGGCTTTGTGTAAGAACTGCAGTATATTAGATGTATCAGCGTAAGAAGAATTCTTGCCTCTTATTTTTATTCTCTCCTGCTCTTTACATAAGCTCTCCAGGAGGTCTTTTATAGGGCTGTGTTCTCCCTGAGCATGGTTTAACCATCATGGGATGTATTTGAACTCTTATAACTGTTAAATATAGACAGACTAATTCAGTTTTAGTTGAAGTCCCAGAAAGACATCAAGAAGTCATGTCACCTCTTGTACCTGAATGTCACTACTTCAGAGGAAGTCACCTTCAGGAAGACACCATCTCAGTGTCTCCTATTGTCCCATTGTGTCACGGCTTGGATCTTTAAGCCGTTAAAAACCAACCTGTTAATTTCCATGCACAATCTAATAAATGCAAAGCAGTCAGTGTGGAACAGTTTCATTCACAGCTGGTTATTTTGTGGTTCTGCAATTAGTGTAGCACACACAATTACTGCTGTCTATACTCTTTGGCTGAATATACCTAACAACTCACTTGCTCTGACAGACCTACATCCTGCTCCATCTTCCACCAGCTCACCTCTCCCTCTGCCCCCTGCCCTGCAATGAGCACCTTCTTTTCTTTATAAGAAAGCATGGTGCCTGACTGAACCTTTTTGTGGTTTTGGGCACTGGCAAGGTCTTTCTGTTGATGTGGCCTTTCTGGTGTGAATTCAAACTAAAGCCTTTCTCTAAGAGAGAATAATTTGGGCTTCTCCATTTGCCAGTCTATTTTCATGCAATGTGTGGAAACATAATTACTTCAGAGTCTGTTACTGATCAAACTTGGTTGAAATCAGGCAAGGATCTTAGGAGTTATTACAGAAAGGATAAAGAAGGACCCAGACGGACATGCAACATTAGTGCAATAAGCTTAATTTCTTAAGGAAATCAGGCAGAAAAATTGTTCTTCCATAGGGTTTAATTTTGTGTGGAAAGAGATACCAGAACACTAATTCATAAAAATTGCGAATAACAGCAAGGCTCTGCTGTCAGGTGGAAGAAGTTCATTGTACTGTTCCAGACCATTCCCCCTAAACATTATGCCTCCTCCTCAGCATGCATAAGGACACCATTATTAGTATGTGCATGAGCTGTCAGGGCAAAACATCTGGTGTAAGGCAACCAGTTTGACTTCCACAGCTGCTGCAACCTGTTTCTAAAAACAGATGAAAAATCAGCCCAGTGTGTGGGTGATGTTCTCATACCAGGAAGATGGTGTACTGCAAGCCAGGGGTCCTAGCACTGTGCAGGGCTGTAAGCTTTTCCTCTCCACAGGTACTTTTGACTTACGTTTTCTACAAAATTTCTACTAAGTTTGCTGTAGAGATTCTACAAAAATAAAAATACACTCGATGTCCTAAAAATTTGTGACCTTGTAGAATTTAGAATTACTTTTTACTTATTCTGCGTAGGTGTGAATCTAGTGATGACAGCATTGGTTGCTGGCAGCTCCTGATTACCCCACCACAGTTGGTGGGTGATGCTTTCACCTTTATTCAGGCTGCATACAACAGAATGCATTGTGAGTGTTGGTGTCAAGCAGGAGCCTCTTCCCAGCTATTGCAGACTCCTCTGGCTGTCTTACAAGAAAATTTGATTTTTCAGAGCACCCAGGTCCAGGCATGGTTCCCAGTTTTCCAGGGCAGGCTCTCATTTTGTGGATGAGCATTAAGATTGCATCACAGGCTTGCAGGAGCTACCTGCAGGTCTGGTCCTGTTACATCCATCTACCACTTCATTCTCCTGGGCTTTGTCCACCCTTAGTGCCCTGTCCATCACTTAAAAATTGAGGTTTTTTACGTTTTGATTTCTTGACAGACACAGGCCCTTCACGATCTCATTTGCTGTCGCTGCTGTCTTCAGGTTGGCAGATGACACATCTCCTACAATAAACATAAGGGAATATCTACCTTCATGACAACAAATAAGAGCAAGAAGAACTTGTAGTGATATTGGTGCACTCCCTCTTGTCTAGGAGAATTACTCTCTGTAGTTGAGAGGTAATTTAACTCACAGGCTCATTCACCTCTTGGCCTCTCTGTTGTTGTTCTGAATATAATGGCTGTGGGTGCATAAGGAAATGGGCTATAGTAGCAGTGTATGGCCATTAGGAGCAAGGGTGGAGTCCCCAAAGCACTTCACCCTGCTGTGGTAACATCCAGAGTGACATTTTGTCCACTACTGGCCTGCCTGAAGTAGAATTGTCAGGGACAGGGTGAAAAGACACCAATCCTGCTCCAAGTTCTCTGAGCCATCCAATCCCCTGAAACGTATTTTTAAATGCAAAGTGCAGTTCTCTCATCTTTGCTGTAGCAGCATTATTTAAAACACAAATATATCTAAACTACGCAAATACGCAAGTTAAAAATAAGTGTGAAGTCCCAGCCTTCCACATCCAGGCTGCAGAATTAAAGAAAAAATATCAGTCTGGTTAAATACTGGTAGGGTACTGAAATAGTGTGTCCATGGCCTGAAAGGGCTGTGCTGCTCTGACCATTGCTGACAGTTTCTTCATTATTCTAGCCAAGGAGTTAATATAATGGGATGTTCAAAATTCACCTTTGAATTTTTCATAGTACCCAGTGTTTTTGGTTTTATTTGAATTTTTTTTACCTGTCTTGGAGTTGTCAAGAAACAGTGGATTCAGTGTTATTGATGTCAGTGGATAAGAGCAGGATGTTTGCTTGGAGTATCTCATCGAATCATGTTGCACCCTTCAAAGATGAGGTGAGTGAGTCCTGCAAGCAGCTTCTGCCCATAGTCCTTCTGTTACAGAGGAGGGTCACAAAGCTACACATCCAACCTGTGACATGCCTTGTCCTGATTTTGGCTTGCTGAAGTGTCCGAAGAGTGGCATGACATTTGTGGACAATTCACAGATAAGATGGAAGTTGACTGGCTTTGGACAGTGTGCATTTAAGTGCTAAAAAACACTGAAAAAAACTCAGTTTGGGCACCCAGGTTTAGCAATTTTTACCTCAATCTCAGTTGTCATCTGCAAAATGGGCATAATGGTATCATCTGTGGGGTTTTCTTCAGATGTGGCAAAGAAATCCATGGATATTTTTCAAAGCACTAAGGTACTGGAATGAAAGCTATATAAAAGTACTAACAAAGAAACAAATGTCTTCAGTTCAGATTCTGAACAATGTGTGGTAAATAATGCTGGGGGATTGTCCAAATTTGTAATAAGCAAACTTGTAATAAGTATTTATTTTCTTCATTGAATAAAGCAAGAAACCTGTGGAGAAAACCCTGCAAGATTAAGTAATAAAAAAGCTCTCTCTCTCTCTAGGTTTAAGATTTCATTTACAGTTGCAGAGGCAGTTTTTACACAAAAGTGTGTTTCACTTTGTTGCTTCAGCATTCCTGCAATGAGTTTTTTGAACAGGAAATGTATGTACCCTCCCTTTAACTGCTGCTTTCTCATAATTTATTTAAGAAAACATTTGAATTGCTTTAGATGTCTTGTGATGTTAATTAAATAAATTTAGGGATAATTAAGTGTCATAAAACATGATCTAAACTTGTTGATGTCAAGGGGGATGTTTAAAAATTATGACAATGATAGGCAAATTTGACATATGTCAGTATTTTTTCCATAAGTTTGTATACTAACCAATCACATCTGTTTTCTTTTCCAAGCTTCTCTCTCCATATAAATTCAGATTTATTTTATTCTGTAGTTTGATTACATTAAATCCATTGTTATTTTAATATAAAAAATTATCTTCCAATCATGTGTCTCAAAATGCCTCAGTCAAACACCATTTTACATTAACGTTTTTAATGGTACAAATTATTGGTTTTGGTTAATTGAAATATATAACTCAGAGTGTATTTTTCCTGTATTAAAAAATTGATTGCTTTTTTCTTCTTCCTTGCTTTTGTTCGAACAGCCCCACTACAAGTTACTGTATACCAGCCTGTTGTCTACGTCTCCACACATTGACCTTTGTTGTAAGATCTGCTATAGACATCACAAACTCTCACATCAATTTACTACAATTGGATGTGGCATCTTCCAGCTAATTTGATTTAGGAAGAAATGCACCTGGTTCTGTTTTTCCCTATAGAATGTTGAGGGAGTTCAGAGTCCTCCCAGATGCCATCTATCTGAGTAGCCCATGTGTTTTTCAAGGTCTAAGTGGTTTGTCTTCATCTTCCAAAATGTAAGCAGTTACAAAAGGAGAGTAGTGAAATTATTTAATGCAAAAATAAATTTAATATTAGGTGCAAAATGTGTACATGTATGAGCATATGTATATATGCATGTGTACAAATGTATAAAGTATGCATGTGTTTTATACTATATATAAAATATATAATGTGTGTATATATATAAATATTCATATATATACATATGTATGACATAAAATGAAAATATGTTCATGTATCACAAAAATATTTAATATTCTTACTATTTTACAAATTTGGTGGGGTTTTTTGTTTTGGTTTGTTTTGTTGGGTTTTTTTTAACATTTTGTTGTTACAGGGATTCTTTGCAAGAAGTAAAAAACATTTCAGGGCTTGTGAAACTTTCCAGGTGCTGATTTAGATCACGTGGATCAAGCAGGTTATGAAGATCAACCCTGTTGCAGCAACAGGGACATAGAGAGAATGAACCAGAGACTTCTGCTTTCTGTTTCATCCCATAGGTCCAAAGGTAAAACCATGATTTACAGCATATACATGAGCCTACTTACCATGTAAGAATCTTGGGCAATCAAACAAATTAAGTAACTGTATGTAGAGTTGCAAATGGCCGCGGTGATTAAAATGAGGCTGGACAGTTTGATGGAGGAGATGGATGTGATCCTACCAGAGCAGGGGCTGGGCTGAGAAAAGCCAAAAGAGGATGGTCCTGCAGCACTCAGAAATATTCTAGGTGTTTTCCTTGGATGATTTTTTGGCATGGAGGATGGATGGATGAGGGGAAAGATTTGTTTACTGAAATACTATTCTCAGGACTAACTACCTAAGTTGATAAAATATATATAATGGTATAAGCTCAACATAGTACACTTTATTGCAAATGGAAACACAATTAAATTAGAATAAAATTATTTGAAAACTCCTAATTTTTGGCTCTTTGGAACTACAATAGTTGTGTTTACTTGACAAGTGACTTGGCAATCATCACCAGATTCAGTGTTCTCCAGGCATCCAGAAACTTTCCCTGGTGCAGGATGGGGCCTGATCCTTGCTTGAAGATTAAAAGTCATTCTTGATGGAGCTGGTGGTTTCTGGATTTGTGCTTCAAAGGGGGAGTGAGGAGAGGAAGGGAACAAAATACGGCTTTTGGAGAGATTTGGAGTCCAAGATATCTGCAGGTAAAATCAGCCCCCATAAGAGGGAATCATGAGTAGACCAAAAAGACAGCTATTAAAAGAATAAATATCTGCCCTTAACAAAATTATATTCAGTGTGTATTTTGTTTTGGTCAGTGTATATTCACTATATATTCAGTGTATATTCAGATATATTCAGTGCGAACTATGCCTATGGAAACATCATGCTGGCAATAATTTGCAAATCTTAAAATAAAAAACCCCACAACTATATGTTATAGATTTTTTTGGTAATTTGATCGCAAAACACACAAATATCTGTGTAGAAGTAAAAGGAAATATTTCGTAAAAGGTGAAGTTGGAGACTATTCTGAAATATTTTGATTGCTCTGTCTATGCTATTTCTTTTCCCATCTCGAGGCCAGGCACACAGATCATGTCTACAGATGAACTGTACTTCACAATGTTTCCTGGTTTGATAAAATAACTACATCACACAAAGCAGAAAAAAGAGTAGTGTTTGTACATTTGGAATCTACACTGTTTATGCTTTTGCAACAAAATCTTGAAGTAAATTCTGGAAGTGTTTAGGGCAGTTACATTTTCAAATATAAAAAACAAAAAAAAAGAGGTTTTTTTATGAAAACTATCTTGCAATGAAATCTAGATCTAGAATACAGCCATCATTTACTTTGTAAATATATTTATTTCTTTTCTCACAGAATAATCTTTGGCAATGGTTGCTCTTTTCAAACCGTTTGTCAGTAATTTCCATTTACTGCAGTGACACCTAATGGCAGGAGACGCAGAGCTGACCCCCAGCCGCCTTGTTTGCTGTGGAACAAAGGGAGGGTTCGCATTTTAAACTGATGGGGAATGTGTGGATTCTTTCCTCTCTCCTCAAAGAGCAAACAGACTCTGCTACGATCTGGAAAGCATTTAGCTGCAGGAACAAAAGCATCTAAACTAAAACTGAAACTAAACTATGGCCCTTAGAAAGCTAAAGATCTAATCTTGCAATTTTTTATATGCTTGTAAATGCTCAACTTCCACTTAGAGTAAGGAGAGACAGCTAGTGCTGATGATTAAAATGACTAATACCAAAATGATACATAGTAGTTCTTTGTGGCATATGGTCATGACTCTACATCTGGAAGTTTCAGGCTCAAGGGGCCTAATGTTTGTGATGGATATTTTAAATTCATCTATGCTAAAAGCTGCCAGAAAGTGAGTTATTCAGGTCAGAATAAAAGTTGGCAAGATACATGCCAAAGATGTTCAGAATTTTCTTCTGTATAACAAGCTTATAAAATACCTTTTTATGCAGCTAAGACCAGCTGGATGAAAGTTAATCAGCCAAATGCAATTATAGGAGGTGTAAGTCTTATTAATGTATTAGGAATTCTCAGGGTACTACTGGACCATTCCAGATGTGCTGATGCATAATGAGTACAGCATAACCTTGATCAAGAAGCCAATCTGTCTGGTCTCCTCATCTCTTCTAATAATGTATATAATATTTACTTGCAATGGCTCAGAAGGGACTAATAGAAGTAATAGGTTCTCATTCAAATGTAGACTTCATTTTCTAATAAAGGCAGCTTGGTATAAGCCTGAAATGACAAAATTTCATTTCATCTTTGGTAGGAAATGACATTTCTTTAAACATGAAGCTAACCAAAGGCAGGTCTTATTTAATATTCTGGCTAGGACAGGTGTGTTTTTATGCTGTAAAAGCCAAACAAAATTATCAGTTCTGTGTTGGACCAGTGACAGATACTTTTTACTGAGATATTTGTCAGCCAGCTTTGGCGTGGGGGGGATGTTTTTGTGCTGCTGCAAAGTGAGGTGGGAACCAGGCAGGCTGGGAGGGAAGAGCAGATTGCAAATTGTGGAAGAGAATTTTGGACCCATGAAGACAAGGGATTTGTTTGTTGGGGTTTTATTTATCATACTGTGGCAGGATTCTGCCCTGTTGGTTATAAGGGATCTCAAGAAAAATCTACCAGCTGTGTCTCACTAAGCCACTTCTTCCTTTGGACGGTTAAAAAAACCAAGCAACCAACCAGACAAAAAAACCCACCCAAAACAACCCAGCCCCAGAACAGGAGGTTTGAATCTAACCTGCCTACTCAAGCTACCCATAAAATATGTTCCCACTCTGTTTTCACCTTCTGATTATTCATATGGCATTCATAGAGCAACTTTCTTACCTGCAAATGTGTTATTAGCTGGGTAGCCTCTGGGACACCAACCTTTATGCTCAGTAAAGTAGCCTTTACTGACCATCGGTAATTATTTCCCATTGCAAGGGCTGCCAGCAACCTCCATGCTGTGCTGTTGTTCTGGCAGGATTCTGGCATCTAAAAGGACCACAACAAATCTACATGTCTTCCCCATTTGTATTGACAGTCCCCAAAGAAGGCATGGTTCTTCTTAGGGACCATTGTCCTCTTTGTACATACAGTCACCTCCCATTAATCTCATTAATGAGACCTACATTCCCAAACTGGAAGGAAAAAAAATCAGCTGGTAGGACACAAAGATTTCCCAGGGAGGCAAGAAGGGAGGTAAGGAGACCTTTAAGCCCTCCATCCCTCCTCTCCCCTCCCTGCAGTCACCCCAGAAATGCCAAGGGAAGCTCCCATGGGAGCACCTGTGCAGCAGGGCAGGGCCACCCACCTATCCCTATCAGCTCAGCCCGTGACCGATTGCACATGTGGAAGGGAAGGGAAGAAAGAGGGAGGAACAGGAAAGCAAACAATCGCAGTATCTATGTTGTCCCTTCCCGCAGAGATCAATATATGGCGACATTTGGTAGTTGATTCTTGTGGTCCGCAGAAAACACACAGGGAGGAAGAATTGCTGTGGTGTAATTGTGTGTGCAGCATTTTCATCTCAGGAGAGGAAACGTAAGCTGCCATTTAACCTTTCATATTTTTTAATAAATTTCACTGAATCAAATCTGGAAACACTGTTGCAGGCTCAAAATAACTCTCATTTAGCTAAACTACTTGGGAACAAAACTTAACAAATGTTCTCTGCTGGAAGAAATAGGTTCTTGCAGGAAATGGTACAGCCCAGACTGAGTAATTAGTGTGTCTCACTGAAGCTCATTTTTCCTTCCCTCCTGGTGCCATCCGAACAATGGACCGTCTTCCATCTCCTGTCTGGAGGTGAGGCATCGCTTACCTCTCCTTTCCAAACAGCAACCAGAGCCACAAGCCCACAAAAGTGGCACATACTTCACTGACCTAAGGACTGGGCAACTAACTCTGGGGCATGGGGATCCTAGAAGATGGCCCTGGTATAGACCACTGTGACTTCTATGAGTTTTGTCTGAATGATTACTAATGAGAAATGTCACTGTGGATGTATAAAAACCGGAAAGTTATCCGAGACCTGTAGTGTCAGAAGCACCTGCTCCTAAAGCCTGCAAGGCTTACAAGTGAGAGAGAAGCCAGCTAGATTCAGGATGACATCCTGGAGTAAGTGAATTAAGCTTTTTCTCAGGGCAGGGGTCTGAAGGGGCTTGCAAAGCCCCAGGCGCAGGTAAAGAGCCTGGAGCCGGGACTGTAGCTGGCCCACATTGCCCACATGCAAGCGTAGGGCAGCCTGTGCTTCTGGGAAGAGGGAAATCCTCTGCTCACCTGCTTCTCAGCCAGGTGAGAATGTCAGAGATGGGGCTCAGCCATGTTTCTTGTCCCCAAGGACTTCAGTGTTCCTGCCACCAGCTCTGGCTGGATGCTCATACAAATGGGAAATTGGGGTAGGAGCAAAGGAGATGGAGAGCAGGGATGGATGTGCTGAGCGGGGCCATGGGAGTACACTCAGCCTTGGTGCTCTGAGTCATCCAAGAGGGCCGGTGCCAAGGAACTGCTCTGCTGTGGCTGAGAAATCGAATTTTGCTTGTGTTTACTGGGAAGATTTGAGTCAGCCCTGGTTCTGCTACAGTGTGAAGCATTGCAAATTCAGCCAGTAGAAAATGTTTAATTTTATCAGTCCTCCAGGTTACAGAGTTCCCTGGAATGATGCTTTGGAACCTTTGTGGATATTTTCTTAGGCAAGCATATTAAAAAAAGGATGTCCAAAGTCTGAAAAAAAAAGATCAGTGATACAATTTAAGCAAAGTCCTTTTGACCGGTGAAAGAATGGATTTCTCCTAACTATCCCTAGACTGAACTGCCTTTGCATGCTGTTGGGATGCAACTGAAGGCTGCGCTCCTGCTCCTGAATCCAGGTCTGTAGCTGTCAGCTGCCTTTGATGTCAGCCACTGGCCTCTGGAAAAGCTTTGAAGTCTTTGAGGCCACTTTTTCCTTCAGCAGGCTTACCGTGTTTCATTAACACATTATAATGAAACCAAAATCCCTTAGAAGAAAAATTGTTTGAAATTTCCTGCTTACATCCCATCCTGCTGAATGTGCAGAGTGCAGAGGTTGCTGGCGAGGTGATGGCTCGTGAAGACCCTGATGGGTTTGATCGTCACTCACGGCTGGGGACATGCTGTATGGCCAGGGGGTAAGGCACTAAGAGGCATTTTGGGACTCTGGGTGCTGGAAGAGTTAATATTCTGTGCTGGGCAGAGGACACAGCTGCCTCACCACTATTTCAGTGTCTATGCTAAGGAGATAAAGGAGGAAAGCTACTACCTGCGAGCTATGTTAAACCTGCTCATCTAGAAGTGTGGGCTGACATCATGGAAAGGAAAAGAGATCCAGAACTGCAAAGTCTGGATTTATGTCTGGAAAACTGGGTGTTTTTCAGTGAGCAAAATTTAACTGTAAATCTAATTAGTAGAGATTTTTTTTTTTTAGTGTGAGAAATCCTTATCTCAATTTCCAATAAGGTGACAGATAATGAAGACATGGGCCTTCTCATGCTGTTATGTCTGTTTTACTTCCAGGCACTGAGTAAACCCAGAGATCTGTGTATATGTATATATACGTACATATATATATATATGTAAAAGTAACTAAACAATTTAAAACTTTTCGTAAGAGTTTATCTTGAGTTTAGAAGTCTGCAGAAGTTAGGTTCAGTCCAAGTTTCATTTTTTCAAAATCACAACTGAAATTCTTCTGAGGCGCAGGCACAAATGTTGATGTTACTTTGATTTCAGTGTGATTTGGGACTGGTTTTGTTTCAGAAAGAGTGGAATCAGCTGCACTGTGCAATGAACCACTCTAATGCTGAATGTAAAATAATTTACAAATTGGGATGACTTACTAGGTGCAAAATGGTTAAAGCTGGGCAAACTGTTGAGCTGGGAGACCTGCTGGGAAGAGAAAGGGAAGTCAGATTTAGGAAATAATGTACAGCTCACTCATTTCCAAGCTGCTCTGGCACCAGGAAAGCTAAAGAGTTTACAGAGCTGCTATAAGGACCCAGTCCTGCTGCAGGGCCCAGGCTCCAGGGAGAGGGGAGACGCATCCTGTGCACCAGCTGGTCTCTCTCTGGTGCCCCGTGCCTTGGGCGTCAGCTGGCTGAGGGTCCTTTTCTAACCTCTGAGAGAAATCAGCCTAATGTAGGCAAAACCTGAGCTGCCTTGAAAAAGCTGATTTCTATACTTTTTGTAAGTGCTACGTAGGAGGAAAAGAAATGCTTGTCTATGTCTAGAAACCCTTTGCTCTCCTTAGGTGATGTGCGCTGTTATGTATGGAGGAGCTGAATGGTTGGCAATGCAAGGTCTGATGTGGGAGTGCAGTTAATACCTTTTGGAATGCAGTGTTTTGACAGCAAATTATCTCCAAATATTATGCCCCATTTTTCCTCCGTATTTTGAAAAAACTCTCTCTAGGTTTTAAAATTACCCCACCTTCTGAAATTGCAAGCAACATTTCTTCCTTTCCATGCCTCTGACTTTATGACAGGAAATCATCTCTGTTACCCAAGTGGGATATATGCTATCCTTGGAGTCCTGGTTTTATTTAAATAAAATCCTTTATTAAAGGAATAAATAAAAAATTCCAATAATTAAATTACATATTCATCACATGTCATAAGGGACGGGGCCTTAAGATGGAAGAAGTTTCTCTCTTTTAACAGTAACAGTGGTAAAAATCTTCTATGACCTCATAATTTGTGTCTTTGCAAAGTGTACTTTTAGTCCCACTTTTCTAGCTAGACCTTTTGAAAATAGATATTATGGTGCAAATCTGTGTAGGAAAGGCTTTGGTTTCCTTTCAGTAGAAATCTCTGTTTCAGTTACAACCAATTCTCAAAAAAGCTCTTAAAAAGCCCCAGCTATATCAATATCTCCCAGTAGGTACTGCTTTTTTTAACCCTAGGAGCCAACCCCTCCCTGATGCCTGGCTTTTTCTTGTAGGTTTATCTTTGGGAACCCCTGCAGAACCCCCTGCCCTGGCACAGCCCATCTCTCTTTCTGAGGTCTTTTGGTATCAGAAACTGACAAAATGCTTTAAACCATTCCTTAAGTCAATGTTCTTTATGGCCCAATAAGTCAAAGCCAGGTTTTGATAGTTCTACCTGCACTTTGACCACAAGTTGTTTTCCATTTTTTCTTTCCTCCTTTTTTTTTTTTTTTATTTACCATTAACTAGGAACTTGAAGGAAACTTCATTCAAGAAGTTAGGAATCTTAAGGAAAAAAAACCCAGAAAAATAAAAATCAGGAACAGGGCATCTACATTGGAAAATGGAAAGAAGACCTTTAAGGTCCTAATTCTGTCAAGCAAAAAATGCAAAGCAGCTGGAGACTGACCTGAATCTGGACACTGGGAAAAAGGGCAGAGGGGGAAGGGAAGAGAGGGGCAGCAGAGAGGGGAGGCAGAAATGTCCCTTATCAGCAGCAGGCCATGGATCAATCAAACCTGTAATGCTTGATGGTGATTGAAACTGTGCACAACACGAAAACCATAAACAGCTGTTTAATTTTAATGCCTATAAATTATATTAGAATTAACCGAGCTTAGTCATGACTACTCTTCTTAGCTAAATATACTGAATATAATATTTTTTGCATTATAGAAAAGGTTTAATTTGGTGTGGTTCTAAATAAAAATGCACATTCCTATCGGTAGTTCAAGTAAAGCACAAACGATGCTGCAAATAACCTATCTGTCACATAGTTAAGGCTACAAATTCAGTATTACCTCTGAATACTTGTTTCAAGGAAAATGGACTTTTTCATCCACTTCAAAACAAGAAATACTGTCCATGGCATAAGGCTCACGTATAAAATGCATATAAGAAAAACAGAAAAGCAGAACTGTCATGGGGTGTCTGAAATTAGTGAGTCCTGATGCTGCCTCGTATGATCTCCCTGTCAGGTGCAAATCGCTGAGAGCCACCTCCCACATTCCTCACAGCCCTGAACGGCCGTACAATGCAGGAGCCCGAGGTTGTTAAGTTCAGGAAGAGCAGGAATGAGCCATTGATGCTGCTTGAAACAAGGGAAAACAATAGGTCTTTAAGACAGCTCCCATTGCTGAATGTAAATTGTTTTTTAATAAAATGTAGACAAAACCAGATGATGTCAGAAGAATTCCTCCCTTGCGCCACCCTGGAGACTGTTCAGTAAACGGCAGGAAACACATACATTTTGGGGAGCCTTTCTGGGTTTCTCAGGCCCATTGCAGCTGAACATTGGAGTCTGTAGGCCCTTTCTTGCATGCTCAAATCCTTATTTATAGCACAGCAACTGCTGTGAAAATGCAGCATATTCTTGGAGGGTGGGACTCTTAGGAGCAAGTACAGCTATTTTCTTTCTACCTTTAATTGCACTTTAGGCAACATTTCACACTTTATTTGCTGACTTTAATTTTTTATGCCCTCCCATCATCATTTGTTTTCCTCAGATCTTGTGGTGGTGATTCTTTTCTTAGATTAACAGAAATCACACAAAAAAATACAAACCCATCCGTGCATTTATGTGCATATGTGCACACAAAATAACCATGAGTGTGCACATATGTATTTAGACATATGACTTCATATACACATGTAGGGGTTGTGTACAGCTGTATGTGTACACACAGAGTCATTTTTTGGAGCCAGATGCCTTGCGTTGGTAAATTGTGTCAACGAGAAACAAATCTTCAAGCTGGTAAATAATGGCCTTTTAAGACAATCTGTACATTAGCAATTCGTGTTTGATTGTTTTCTAGAACATTATCCCCCAGCAGTTAAAGTCATCTGATTCCTTGTGTTGTAACTTTATCAAAAATAGCACAATTCCCTGTAGTTCCTTCTGTATTTTCTTCAAACACAAGGGAGAAAGCACATTCCCTAATATATTTTATGGGCACACTCTCTTTGTAATATTTCCTTTGCAAAGGTCCTGCTCATATTTGTATCTTATTACTTTTCTTATACTGGATTTATTGATAGTTTCTAACAAAAATATGATTTCAGTATATTTACGGAACAAAACTCAATATAACAGACCCCAATTCAATTTTTTTTCATCAAAATGGAGAACAATAAAGAATCTAAAATCTTCAGCTCAGACACATAGCATCAAAAACCCCTATATTGTTAAAAGAAATAACTCAATAACAGGGAAGTGATAGATATTACTTAAAGGACAGCATTAGCTTTGTTTACCTTACCTGTGTTTCTAATAATCCAGACCACAACTTGGAGAGTTGCATATATTTTGCCCCTGAAACATGTATAAATTCACTCATATTCTGTAAATGGGTTAAAATAATGCCTGTACATTAAGAAGCATTTAGTTATTTAGCATTTAGTTAGTCACTGCTAGTAAAAATTATACAAAATCCATTTAGCTGCTTTTCACATGAAAGGGTTTTGTTGTTCTGCCACAATTCTTTCATAAATGTTGGTTTTGGTGGGGGGCTTGGGGGGTTGGTTAGGGTTTTTTTCTGTGGGTGAGTGGGGGTTTTTTTGTTTCGTTTTTGTTGGGGTATTTTGGTTTTGGGTTTTGGTTGGTTTTGGTTTGGGTTTTTTTGCTAAAAGTTCATGTTCTGCGTTTCTAGTGGATTACTTTCAAAGAAAGACTGTGGAGCTAGTTTTGGGGGCGTGTGGGTGTGTTTTGTTTGTTTTTCTATTGACCACTAGCTAAAGGTTTGATTAATAACTTTGGCTAACAATAGATTTTTAGTTAAATAGATGAATTAATTCATTATTTATCTGTTCTTATTCTCATGTGTATTGACCAGCGATGATTATAGCTGTTTTAGAAATGATCCTTATTTATGGTATGTTGCATCATCCAAGATGTAGTAATGATTTTAGATTTTCCACCTAAATTACAGGGCACTTTCCACTGAAAATGGTAAACAATATTACAAACTTAAAAAAAAGAAGTAATCTGATTTCAGGGAAGAGGGAACCCAGTGAAAGATGTGTGCTTTTATAAGGATGGACAATGGAAAGCAAAATAATAACTCCTAAGTTTGATTGTTCAAATATATTCTGCAATACAGAGAGCTGCATGCAGGCTGGAGCAGGCATGGGGCAGGAAGGTTAAGTAGAAGAGAAGGCACAATACTTCAGATTGGCAGTAGACTGCAGCAAGAATAATCTAATCAAAACTAAATTCAATTATCTAGTCCCAGGGCAGGCTCCTGGGACTGCTGCACTGAATGCTAGCAGAGCTCCTCCTAGACATTTTTCCCCAGTCAAACTCACATGATGAATGCAGATGAAATTTGAAATATGAAAATCTGAAATAATTTATGGAAGTTGTCAGAAATTTGGCCTGCTTGGGGTGTAATTTCCTCTGAGACGAGGCAGGTTGGCTCATTGCTTCTAGTCTCAGAGCAGTTGCTGGTCTTCCAGTGGATGGATCAACCCCTTTAAAATGCTCTTCCAGACAAATTACAGCTCATTACAGACAGCCTTGCACCATGCCATTATGTCAGAGGAAATCTTTTTTCATTTACACAAATTTGCTTGGAATTCTCATATTTATTTGAGCATCCATTATCGAATCTGAACATTGAATTATCCACAATTATTTTCTGTGTAGGCGGATGTTTGTGTCTATGGAATAGATAGCGACTTTGTAGATATACAAATATTACAACATTGCTGAAAATCCTGCTTATTTCAAACAACTGCATTTATTTAGAGAGTAGCTACGTGCATGTATATATATATATATATAAAGGTTGTTTCCTGAAGATAGTCTTTTAGGATATGCATTTACTCTCTCAAAGGAGGTATCTACAGAAACCAGCTCACTTCCCAGTGACTCAGAGCCTGCTCTTTGCAGCTATCACAATTAGAAGTTCTGGCTGTGCACATGTAATTCGTGTATGGACTGACCTTATGTAAGACATCTCCAGTTATAACGTACTTTAAATTATACTCTGTAACAAGCATGCTGTCTCCATCACTGTTGTGCTCATATCCAGGACACCTCCCCCCTCTCCCTTGTTCTAAGTAAGCACTGGCATGCAAGAAAATGGAAGGGGCAGTGATGGGACATATCCTAAAGTCCTCATTCTTTTGCTCTCAGGCAAATTTTGACTAAATTATGTGCTCTAAACTTACATTTTCTGGTTGCTTAAGCCTGTTACTAGGCTACCAATATCACAGCTTTATGGTTTTTTAACATGAGAAATATTCACTGGAAAAAAAAGTTTCAAGTGGTAAATCCTGTGTGAAATTGTTCCCTTTTATCTCATCAGGGACACCAGGCTCAGGGGAAATTGTTCCTGTGGATAGTAGGTGCTACAGAGAAGTAGAGCAATATACTGATGGGAGCATTTTTGGCTTTTTGATCACTGTCAGTGTTAAAAATCTAAAAATCCTGGGAATGACTCTTCTGGAGATCTCTGCCCAACAAGGAAGAGAATTCTATTATTACTTTCAATGAGTTTGGAGGGTTAAATTTAAAATATGAGTTCTGTCTCTGTTTTAAGAAGCATTCTGTTGAAAATACTCTCAGGTCTCCATATAAAAGTTTAGTCATATCAAAGTTTATAATTTTCTTTTGCATCTCATTATATAGATACCCTTTAACTTACTTCTGATGTATTCCAGTCCTGTAGCTCTCATCCTGTTATTATTTGTGTCTTCTCACAGGAAGCTTGTTCAAATATTTACAGACCAAGTGCTATAGGAAAATAGAGGACAGGATTGGTTTGTTCATGATGTTCACCTAAAATCTCTTTCATTATTCAGTCAGGTTATCAAGCACCAAGGAAAGACTCACAGTGTGACTAGATCTCCCATAGTCAAACTTCTACAGACAAGTGCATTTAGGACTCTGGTATTTTTATTTTCTTGAAATAGAACTAGGTTTAAGAACTCTTATGAAACACTGCAGCAAATCAAGCAGGGTTCAGTTTAACGAGCAACACGTGCCCCCACACCCTCACTCAGAGCCCACTCTGCTCAGCTGGGTCCTGTTAGCTGGACCTTCCTGCTTTGAGGGTCCCTCCTTGGGTTTTGTCAGAAACCTGCCCAATGCTCACGGAGGAGGTGCTCTGACATGGGCACAATTGTGAGTAGGTCCTTCCACTCTAGATACTTGCAGCTCCAGCCTATTTGAGAGGAATGGAGCACTGCCTGACTGCCTGGAAGTGTTGAAGGCCAGGTGGGTTGGGACTGTGAGCAACCTGGTCTAGTGGGAGGTGTCCCTGCCCATGGTATAGAGGTTGGAATTAGATGATCTCTAAGGTCCCTTCAAACCCAAACCATTGATTCTATGATTCTGTGATTCTATGACTGTGAATGGCTTTGGTGGAGCAACTTCTTTTGGCTTTTGTCATCTATAGGATATGGAGAATGGCATCTCTTAACATGTTCATTCTTCTTCCCCTCAATATTGTAAATCATTGCGCTGATTCATTATTGAGGATGTGTGTTTGTCATTTTCACCCATTCCTTTGCTTTTTCATTACTTCTTCAGAAAATAATTGAAGGAATTTTCCTTTTTATCAGAATTATTTTTTCTAATCAAAAGATTTTTTTAAAGAATTTCTTGAAGGATATCTTTCACAACATTAGTAAAATATATGCCAATCCATTCTGGAATATTTGGTATGTTTTGTGATATATTGAACTTCCTGGTACATACATTTCCCCTGTTTCTTCATCAGATCATCTGCTTATATGAGAAGACTTCTCCCCGTCTGGCTTTTCACTCTGTATTCAGTCTCTCAGTGGAAGTCTAATATGGCTGGACTGTTTTTGGGGTGGACAGCATTCAGGATACACAGTTCAATGATCTCAGGCTAGTTGTCTCCGTCTACCTTGGGACAGAGCCCAAGCAGAAAAAGCTTCAACCCTGCTAGCGGATCTATCAGATGCTGTAATAAACATGCGATAGTAAGTCATGGTGGTATCTACGTGGATTTTACAGTCTAGATCTACACTAGATCTTAGTGACCTGCAAGTACTTACAGAGATCAGGAGGCCACCTTGATTCCAGCAAACAGCCCGACCCTTGCATATCTTTGAAACATCTATTTTATTTAACATCTAACATTTTAACATATTATTTATCTCGGGTTGGGCAAGGGAGGTGTGAGTCCTTGTAAAGGGGAATTGGTAGTGCGTTGGGATGATAGCTGAGGAAGAACGAACACTGATTGATTATGAGGATTATGACCATTAGCCAAAAGTGGTCATTTGTGCAATTAATGCAATGATGCTGAGAACAGCAATATCTAGTACTTCACTGTAATTCCCCAAACAGAATTCTGAACTAAAAAGGAGTAATTTTGCTACTATGAAAGTTATTTATGTAAAGATACATAATGATATTAAGCCTTCAAAAACTAGAATCACAAAATCATTAAACTGAGAAAGCTTTGAGCTATTTTATATGTCTGGTATCTGCATTTTACTCATAATAAATATAAATTGTGAATATTCCAATTAAAAATGTCAGAACAAAAAATAATTACCTAGGAATCACAAATTTTGTTTATTAGGATTTCTGCTTCTTTTGGTACTACAAAGTTCAAAGTATTAATGAATTCACTTCCCCAACCCCCCCTGTACCACTTGGTAGTGTTGTCAGGTTGGAAAAAGAAAAAAATCACAGAAACATGTAACTTAAGTCACCACATTCTTTCTTCCGAATAGTTGTTGCACGGCTGGAATAGGTTGTAGCCTCCCAGCTTCTCTTTGCTGCAGGAAACTTTGTAATAGCACTTAAATAAATAAAGAGACTGGGTAGGAGATTATTGCTTTCATTGTGCTATTGTATATGTGTATTATAGAGTCACCCCGTAGATTGACACAATTAGTTGAATGCAGGACAAGACAAATGTTGTATATGACAGTGGGGTAGTATTGAAAGATGACCCCATATCTGGAGAGCTGAGAGTTATGGATCTATTGATGGCTGTTACTAGTGCTTTGAAGCGTGGCTGTTAAATTTTGCCTGCTGGCTTCTGGCTGCTGGCCTGCCGGCCTGCCTGCCTGGGCAACCACGGGGCTGAATGGAGCTGCAGGCAGTTTCGGCACTTTGTTCTTCGGTTATAACAACTGACCACTGACAGGAGGAGCCTCTGCCAGACGCCAGTGGGGACACAGCACCGTGCATCTTTGTTGCTCGTTTCACGGCCTGTGCTGCCGCTGTTGGAGCAATCTAAAGGGCTGAGATCCTTTCAAACGCCTGTGTAGGGCAGCGCTCAATGAGAAACGAGACTGTTCACAAAGAAAATATCCTAAACAAAGTGGAAATTCTAATAAAATATAAAGCATTTCCTCCACAGAGAAAATAAGATCATGATAAGATGCTGAACAGGGACAGCTCAGCATGTCTGACTGCCAGCCATTTTCTGTTTAGATGCACACATGTGCAATCAAAACATGTATGCTAACTTACAGTATCCAGCCTGGAAGATGCTGGCAGAAGTTCTTGTCTACTTTGTTTTGAATATATGTAATAGCTGTAAATATTTTATATTCTTTAGTCTTTGATGACCATTTCACCTGTAAGCAGGAAGGCCAGTATTTCCCTGTTGAAAAACAAAACCCAGAAACCTTAGGCATTTAGGTACATGTTCCATAAATTTATCAGGAGAAATATTCATGAAACCTCGGGGATTTTTTGTCTAACTTCCTGAGTAAATAAGGCTTCTGTGATCCCACTCTCTGTGTTGTATGTTAGCACATGTGTTTGCCCAAGCATGTTCCCTAATATGGGAACTCAGGGGACAGTCTCAAACAAAATGGCCATGAGACAGTGGGTGATATGTTCTTTGCAATCTCATGAAATGGGTAAGAGTTTGATTTTTTTCTACTAAAAAACCCCATCATTTTGAGTTCAGACTGTGTGAAGCAGAGAATCTATCCAAACAAGAATTTCAAATACATCAATCAGAAAAACAAACCTAACTGCAAGCCCATGAGAGATGGTCATGTTCTAGAAAGCTTGTGGGCATAAGCATCTGCTAAAAAAAGAGGATTGTCTATTTGACTCCTTATAGCAAAAGATAAGGAGACAATTGTCTTTCTCGGGGAAGCTGTTTCTACCTCAGATCCCAAAATACTGGTTATTAAACATGTCTCTCACAGGATTTATCCATGTGAGCCACAGGCTTGTTGGATTCTGATAAACATAATTCCATATTTGGAGGAAACCAGAAGCTTTTGTCTGACTTTTCTAAACTAACACTGGTTTATGGTCAAGTGGTAGTGGTAAATCAGGCAACTTATTACTTGACCCTGAACTTCATCAGAAGAACATTCTGGCTGCACACATACACAGATAATTGTCATATAAAGAAGTCTTTGTTGACATAAGCTGAAAAAGACCTCATGTCACTGTGGAGTTTTCTTCTTACTGATGAGGAAGGAAACATCCTTTGAATGAAAAGACCAAATGAGCCCACACTTCCTCTATCTGCTTCAAACCCTTGTGGAAGAAGGAAACTTATGAACAATTCCCATCAAATTACTGTATCAGGAATAAGATGGACTTTTGAACTTCTTTTGAAAACCTCAGAAACTACTGGGAACTGTCAGGCTCCAAGTCTTTGCAGTATCCAGTGTCTCTGACTGTTCTGCTCCCATGAATGCTGTACCAGCAGAAACCTCCCTGGCTGGTCACTGCCATCAACTTTCTGGACTCTCTTAACCTCTCTCTGTTCCACCTTGCATATTTGGGAGGGGAAAGAAAATGCTCAGGACACAGACACCACATATGAGGCAACAAATTTAACCAAATCATGGATTCCATGCAGGACTGGGAATTAAAATCGTCAGAAGCATAACCCCATTACTATTAAACTCACCTGACTGACCTGTTCTCTGAGTACCTGTGTAGCAATTTCTGTGGAGACCCCAGGTGAGGAGAGATATCACAGAGCAGCAGGGACACTTGTGTATTCCTTCTGCATGGAACCAGCAAATGATGGCATTCCTTACCAGGAGGGAGGAGACAGTTTAGTGTTAGCACTAAACTAGAAGAGGGGATAGAGGGGAGACAGGGATTTGGTTGGTAGTAGGGAATCAGACTAGCAATCATGAGACTTGGATTCTGATCTTTGCTAATACTGCTGAGCCCTGGTTTCCAAGTCAAAGTATGCATTGATTGTTATCTCATGGCACATCTTTTTTTCCATTAAAAAAAGTAGATAAATAATTTTCACCCTGACAGTGTTGCCAGACTATTAAACTCGGTGTGCATTGTGATCTCCGGGAAGACACCAGTAACTGAACACAAAATAACAGTGTTTTTTCATGCCCTACTCATTCATTAATACTTGTAAAATGCTCTGAGATCCTTGGATGTAGAGTAGGATAGAATATGCTGTAATGTTATTGTTAATAATAAAATCAGGATAATTCAGAGATAAATGGAGATTGATAGATGTTTTTGTCTAAGAAGAAACAACCAGCAGTTTCTCTTGCCATTGTTCCAAATGTCTTTGTTTGATTTTCAGAGCCAAAGTCCACTGTACTGATAATTTAATTTAACTCACTGATTTCTTATATCCTTTTTTTTCCCCCCAAACACTATTGCTTTTGCAAGACAACCATAATCATGACTCACCCTTTATATGCATTTCTTAATAAAGTTGTTGTATTATTCTTCCTTAATTTCCCAGCATTCAGGAAAGGTATAAAGTTAGTGGAGCTATTCTATTCAAGTGGGGGGTTTTTGCTTTTTTGTTTGGTTTTTTTACCTTTGCTACTAACTACTGTTGTGAGTACTCCCAACCCAAGGCAGTTGATGAGGAGGATGCAGTTAACAAATGTGAGGATTGCTATTTTGTGTTTCTCTTTAATCTGCTCACTCTGTGGGTATAGATACTTCCTTGGAAGTCAGTAGGATTTCATAAGGAGAACAAGATTTTCGCTTTGCTGACTACAGTAAGAGTTTTATCTGATTCGGGATTGATGTGTTGGTCCCAAAGGTGAATGATCAAAGCCAAAGTGATAAGAGATGAAGTGAAAAAATGAATAGTCATTCTTTTCCCCCTACAAGCTGTTCTCATTGCTGTATTGAATTCTATCTCTGTACAAATAATTCAAACCATCTCTTTTCATGATGCACTTCCAACTATTACAAAAGGGAAAAAGACTGTTTCTAAAACTTTCCTATACTGAAAAATACGAGACTCTGTAGAGGAACTTTTATTCCCCCCAGAAGCCCTAACTGCAGGGTTTCAAAATGTTCTTGTCTTTGTAATCAGACCATATTTGCTTGTTAAGGGGAAAGACATAGACAAAGTTTAGAAGATTGCTCCATAAGAGGATACATTTTTACACAGAACTTTTTGCTGCCTCTAATTTTATGCAATACTTGCTCAAATAGAATATCTGTTCCTGTATACAAATACTCAAATTACCACCTTGCACATTTCAGTGAGTGAATTGATTACTCATGTGAGATCTCAGTAAGTCTCTTCCTTGTAGGCTATTGAGATCAATAGGATATGCTTGCATATCAGTCTTTATGAAATCAGAGTTTTGCCATCTAGCTGTTATTTTTTTTTTAACTCAATGGCTCAAAGAAGCCATTAAAAAAAAAAAAACAAACACTTAACTTGAGGAATGTTTACACAAACCTATGATGCATGCCATCGTAGTAGCAGGACACTTGTCACTCCCTCCTTGCTTGTCAGGATCGGGACTCAGTTTTATGCCCTGCCTGTCAGAATGGCTTTCCACCAGCACCACCATCCTACTGGGGCCACACTGGATGACTGCCACAACGTTCACCTTCCCTAGGGATAGGGCTTGGCTTACATTTCTCCCAGCCAAAGAAAGAGTGACCAGGTCAGCTGAGAAGCCTTTGGGACCTCACAACACCCATGGAATATGACATCAAATTTGTATGCCCTCCTCTACCCTTCTGTTTGGGAATTTGAAGACAAGAGGCATTTTAACATCTTTTATTTAAATCTGCCTTTTAATTACTATTGCAGCATCCACAGCTGTTGGCTCACTTTTCTTTTGCACACATATGCCCATGTCCCTGTGTGTTGGGGAGTCTGTGGGGCTGTTGCAGGTGTTACAGGTGTGCCGTCATACCAGAGAGGGATTGCATTGCGATGGGCACCATCTCCATCACCAATGCCCTTGTCTGGGGCACACTGAGATGACTCAGTTTTTAAGGGCAAACCCCTTGCTCGTGGGCCCATGACCATAAACCCGTGGATAGCAGCTGTGTGCGCTGAGGCCGGCAGGGCTCCGCGGGGGTGTGAGGGTGCGTACGCAAGTGTGTGTGTGTGAGTGAGTGTGTGTGAGTGAGTGTGTCAGGAATGCCCCTTTCACCCGCCTCACCTCCCCGGCAGTGCTCTCTTGCCTCAGGCGGCTGGTGGCTCAGTGCACTGGCTGATTAGGTAACAACAGAGCACCTTCCGTCCCTGTTTCCTCTCAATGCGCTTGGGCCACGGCTTTTGAAGGAGCCCAGCCCTGCCACTATCCAGCCATTATAAGGGGATGTATGGGGCTTTATCCGGAAAAAGCTCAGCCTTGCCCCAGGCTTCATCAATCATTTAGACCGGTTCAAATCCCCTTCATCGCGTTCCGCCTCATTAAACCTATCGAGAGGGACTGAAGAGAGTTTGTATAGGTCCAGAATGCCTGTACACTCCTCTCTATCCCAGATAGCGCGGATGGAAAAAAAATAAGCCAAAGAAAAACGCCAAAAGGCAACGAATCAATTAAAAGGAATATATCTCTGCCCTGTCCACTCCCTCCGCACATGAGCCTGGCAGGGCGTCCCCTCCTGTCAGTGGCTTATGGAGACCCTTCACACCCCTCCTGGTCTGTGGTCCTAGGGGGGCATCCAGCAGCCCCGCCGGGGGCGTTAAACAGCCCGGAGGCGTAAAGGCCTGGGCGGTGAGGTGTGCCCTGGCTTCTCTGCTCGTCTGCAGGCAGGGGAGAACAGCCCTGTGCGCGTCCCTGCAGGCAGGGAGAGAATGGGCCGGCTGTCACTGGGTCCCGTGCCAGCCTTTTTGAAATAGACGTATTATTTTATCCTCTGGGAGAGAAAAAGAAATCAGCTCCAGCAAAAAAAAAAGGTGCTGGTTGATATTTATCCTTATATTTTTATTCTGACGACGTCAATCGCCAAACTTCTCGATGCCTTGCCCCTCTTGTTCCCGCTCCCTGCGTGGCGATACGCTGCCGGCCGGGATGCGCAGCTCCGTCGGGGCTGCGCTGCAGATCACGCCCGGCGCTGAGCTCGGAAACCGGGCTCCGAAACGCTGACAGCAGCATTTAAAACAAAGAGGGCCGGCTGCATTATCGCCAGTCCCTTCTGATATTAATAGTCATAAAACTCGGAGTGATTACCGAAAAGGAACGTGTTAAATGCCAGGAATCTGGGTGCGGTTGGGTCTCAAAAACAGAGGAAGAAGAAAAAAAA
>VXAY01003249.1:752126-763851 GCA_013399855.1 Oxyruncus cristatus | reverse complement strand
ATAATAATAATAATGGCAACCCATCGAATCCAAGTCTGTATTTTAACTTTTTTAATAACGATTTTTCCTGTGCTGTAAGCTTGCACCGAATCCTGGAGGAATTGCTAAATCAGATTAAGGTTATATTTTGCAACAGACTGGATGGAGCAATAAAGGAGAAAGCGCGGAAATGGGACTTCACCCATCAATTAGATCTCTATTAGCAGCCAATGCAGGCTTCACCACAGGAAATGTCACGTCCCGGCAGAAGCAGAGCCTTTCACTTTCCCCTGAAATTAAACAATTCTTCATGCTCGGAGACCCCGGGCGAGCCAAGCCTTTGTTCGTCCGGGTTCAGAGGGTGCGCGTCCCGCCAGCACCTGCTCGCTGCCTGCGCCGGGAGCCGCGGCCGGGCCACCGCCTGCACAGGTTGCCCCAACACCTGCGCTGCTCGCCCGACTGCCCAGCGCCCAGGAAACCGCCGCCTTAAAAGGCTCTATTAATATTAAAGGGGTTATTCCAGTCATAAACGGGCCATTACCAACACAATGGGTAGTATTTTGAATAGCAGGTTGGCTCATCTGCCTCCATAGATCATAACTGCCAAAACCGGTCGCCTCTCCCCCCGTCGCTCCTCATCCCCGTCTCCTTGCGTTTTATGGAGCCAAAAGCTCTGTCGCATGGAGTCTCAACGGTGGCACCGTCGCAGGGTGTGGGGCCACGTTAAGCTAAAGTAGACAGATTGGGTCGCTCTCCGGGATGGAGAAAGAGGCTTCTTTCCCCCGCGTGAAGCCGAGAGCCGTAGGGAGCTCAGCTCTGCCTGGCAGGGCTTGCCTAGTACTTCTCCCCCCTCTTCCCCCTTCGGCACTACAACCAGACGAGCCACCGGCTCCGGGGCGCATCCTGCTGGGAGGGAGGCAAGGAAAAGCACTGGACCTTTCCCGCTCACGTCCCCCACCACTCCTTCTCCCCTTCCCGTTCAGGGAAAAGAAAGAAGAAAGGAGAAGAAGAAAAGCCGTTGAAATTGCCTATAAGCGAGAAAGGTGCAACAGGAAAGGAATGGCCAAGAAGGGGGAAGTCGCAGGGGGGGATAAAGGGAGCTCTGTTGCCCCGGTCCTTGTTGTTCTTGGTGCTGCTCCATTCAGGCACCGAATTCAAATGGATATTTTGCAGCTCAGTCCAGCTGAACAGGGGCTCAATGCCTGAAAGCTGCCGAGCTGCCTTCGCGGACATGCTCTGGGCCCGATATTATAATTTTCATAATGCGCTTTTATGTAGCTCCAGCCTCCTCCGGTGGGGAGCCCGCAGAGCGGCTGAAAGGGGCTTTGAGAGACTGGGGAGCGGGGCTGCAGCGAGCTGCGAGCCCCCCGCTGGCGTGAGTGGCACCGCCTGCCCCGGCCGAGGGCTCCTGCCTCCAGCCGCCAGCCCCCGGCCCGCGGCTCAGCCGCTGCTCCCCGCCCGGCCCAGCGCGGTGCGGTGCAATGCGGGGCCATTCAGGCCTGCCCCGTCTTGACGTCTCTGGAGTGGTGCACCCTGTCCGTCCCCGCCAACCAAGCCCAGGGGCACGGGGACAAAGCTCTGTTCCAGCCCGGCCCCCCGTCGGCCATTAGCGACGTCCTGCCCCGACTGTCTGCTACACCGGCCCCACCCGGAAAAAAGGCAAGGAAAGGGGGATTCTCCCCCTCAGACAGGCCGGAGGGAGGGGACCTAAATAGTCAGAATCAGGACAGTTATTTCCGCCGCTACAAGACAGGTCGACTGAAAAATCTGTGACTGTATATTTATCATCCTGGGTAAATCATCCGCTGCTGAAGAGGGTCCCTGGCTGAATCGTTAACCGGCTGGTGCCGGTGGCTGGGAATGAAATTCGAAAGATTATTGATTTCTCTTCGGAGCCAAAGGAGAGAGCTCCGCCAGTGCCCGCCCACCCCCGCCACGATCAGCAGGTGCGTGAGCCGCGCTCGCCGTGTGAAAACATCCGAGATCTCCCCGCCGGAGACGTTCTGCCAGCCAGCCCCCTCCCTTCCGGTTCTGGAAGCACCCAGTGGCAGCAGCTGAAGAGTCACTGACAGAGGAAAGGGCCGAAGTAGGTATTTCTAGGGTCAGTTTTATCTTCAGAGGTGTCCTTCAATATCTGCCCGACAGACTGAAGGAAGCGAAATATTTAAAAAAGGAAGAAAAACCATATAAAACCAGAAAACAAAAACAAACCACCCCAAACAAATCACCAAAACCCTGAGAAAGCTGTGTCAGCGAAGAGGGCTGCCCACGGCGGGGAGCAGGCCGGGCAGCGACACCGCCGTCCCGCGGGGCTTTGCTTAGGAACACAGCAAGCAAGGAGGCAAGGAAGAAATTCTTTTATCTGTTCTAGCGTGGCTTTTGACGTTTAGCACGGAGTGAAAAGCTCCCTGACGTTTAGCACGTAGTGAAAGGCTCCCTAAGGAGCAAATTACTTTTTTCATCTCGCTGTTTATAACTGCAGCCCGAATATGAGGGGCTTGTCCCCAAAATCTTGTGTAACTACTGCCGCGTCTCTTGATAAGCTCCTGCTGCGGAGTTATAAACAAGCAGAGGCATTTTTTAAGCAGCCCAGGTCCAGAGACCATGTGGTCTCTCTCCTTCCTGTGTCTCAAAAACTCCCGCAGCCCCACTGCAGCTTCTGGGGGCTGCCTAGGGCCCCTACTGCCGTACCCGCACGGTTCCCAGCCGGACCATGGCCTCGCGCAAGACCTGGATGAGCCTCGCTGCTCCCTGCGGCAGCTGATGCTCCGGGCACCATTGCGGAGCATCGTTCCCTCTCTCCTGCGGCCCAGCAGAAGAGTTGGAAGGAGGGCGGACATCAAGGGTCTTCGCCTGAGAAAAAGAAAAAAAAATCAACAAAACAGCAAAAAAAAAGTTTTTTATCTCATTCAGGTGGAATTTCCGTCTCAGGAAGGGGAACTGTTCACAGCCCCGAAATCTGCACGGCGTGAATGGCTGTGTTTCACACCCACGGGCCGTGGGAAGCACCAGTTGCCACGAGCTGCTTTAACTCTTTCCCGCCTCCTTTCCACGTGCTCCTTTGCAGAGGAAGAAATGTTGGCGGACAGCTGAGTCGCCTCCTACCCACTGTTTGCCCTCCCCAGCCCCCCCGCCCCCCGCCCAAGGGACAGTGAGAGGCCGTGGACTCCGTCTGCTCTCTGCAGAAGGGTCCGGATGCTTCGTGGGGGCGGCTGTGCCCGTCGCAACGTGGTTGCTGTCGTTTCTGGGTCGTTTGGACTTGTGAACCTACTGCGCTCATGTTACAAATGCAATTAATAGTAAAAGCAGCCTTTATTTGAGGAGCAGGAGGCAGCTGCACACCGCAGGTCATTATCCATTAGCGGGGAGTGTTCAGCGCTTAGTAGGGCTGTCGTGTTCAAGGGGAGGGGAGGAAAGGAAAAGCCTTTTCTCCGGTCCTAGTCCCTCCATCATTTTCCTCAGCCCGGGAGGGTGGCCGGCTAGCGGCAGGCTTTCCCGCGGGACAGGGCGGGCTGGGCACCGGCAGAGAGTGGGGATCCGGTGAGCTGCCCCACTCGGGGCAAAACTCTAGGAAACAGTGGAGGAGTTCAAGCCTCCCAAACATATATCCTTCTCGCCTGCCCTCTTTCCCAGAAGGGTCCTTCACTTCGCTTCGTAGCGATGGACAGGGGCCGACGAGTGCTGGGCCACGCCCAGCCCCAGCCTTGGGAATGCGGCTCCGTGCCTCAGTTTCCCTTTTCTGCAGACCCAGGCCAATGCTCCCAGCGTGTTTTCTGAGGGACCTCAAGATAGATGCCTTGTGCTGATAATGCGAACCGTCTTTCCACACCCCCACTGACCTCCCACACGACATAAGCTGTCCATCCCAATCCCGCTTGGATGCACGTAGCATCTAACGGGCTGGCACGAGCATGGACGTTACCCCACAGGACACTGCTCCTGGGAGAGTCAGGGAACAGTCAGAAACTCGGGTGGCAGAAACCGTTCCCTCGGCGGTACAGCGAGGCTCTGTCTGCTGTGGCAGTTTGGCAGAATCCACCGAGGTCTCCGCCCTAGACTTTTAGGGCTTCTCACCCGTTAGGTGAAAGAATACACCGAGCAAATCCAACAGGCTCGGGCCTCTCGCTCAGGGCAGCAAAGAACAAAATACCTCGTCTACAGCGTGGCGAACGGCGGTGAAACACCTACCATCTGCTTAAACCTCGGGATAAGATGAAATATCCTATTGATTTAGTCTCTAAAGAGAAACAGAATAAGGATGTGAAAAAAAAAAAAAAGGAAAAAAACGCAACCCAAAACAGCCCTTTTCTGTACTCTGGAAGAAGGAGGAAAAAAAAAGCACCTCCTCGTAGCTCAGTGGGGAAAAAGGTCAAGCTACTATTGACAAGTATGTAAAGACATCTTCTAACCATGGGAAAACATGTATAAATTGTTTCGACTCACTGCATTCAAAACCAATGGAAGTGAATTACAAAACTGCACTTCTTGCATTGTTGGACTGAAAGGATATCTATTTATCATCTTATAAGACAGCTCGAACGATCTTTATCTGCTTTGCCCACTTTCTGACCCAAATTCAGGGTTTTTATGGAAAATTGCAGTCAGTTTGATTGATGAAATCCAAAGATGTCTAAAATGGCACCAAAGATCTCCAACTGTGCAGACTCCAACCGAGGGCTTCAATGTTGGCATTGTTCCTACGAAAAAAGTTGAGAAAACGAGCAAAAGTTAGGGAATTTCTGTTTAAAAACTTCAAATTTCAATGAGGATCCCGAACCTATTATCCCTATTCATGGGGCGGACTGTGTGAACATAAAAGTATTTCCCACACATTGCAAAACAACAACAACAAAAAACCCCTTAGTTTTAAACCGCGACATAAACCGTCTTTGTAAAACACTGAATAACCCTGTGCAGAAAATAAACCCAGCCGTTCCCCTTTAGAAATCATATAAGTTTAAATTCTATAAATAGGAAGTTCAAGAGAAGCATTTAAAGAGAGAGGGGGAAAAAATATATTTCATCTGTGCATCCGAAATTAAAGGGACCCTTAATTTAACATTCGGAAGTGCGACGGAAGATGATTTTTAAACCCGGTGTGTGACTTCAGAGGGTTTAGCTCAGGGGTTAGAAGGAGCAGCTCGGCCGGAGATGCTCTTTCCCGTCTCTCCTCGCAGAAGTAGGGTAAACCAGTGCCTGCCAGGATTTAGCTGGTTGCATATGGAGCTGCGGGCTGGGGGCTTCGCAGGTGGGTGAGCACTCGCTGCCCGCTGGACCAGCCCAGATCCACTCGGGACATGGCTGCCGCGCAAAGCTCGAGCGCTGTTCCATTGAAGATCTGTTTGTTAGCGGCTCCCCGTCTCGTTTAGGGCCACACATTATTGTGGAATACTGTCACCTGCCTAATTGTGCTAAATGGCCACCTCCTATTATTAATAATAGCTGGAACGTGGCTCCTAGACACGTTACTAAGGCTGGGAAGCTGATGAATGAAACCCCTACTAGGGAAAATCTTGGTAGCTGTCTTCTGTCGCATTACCCAAGGGGGCCGACTATAAATCTTCCTTCATTTTAACCACGTTTACCCTCATACTCCTCCAGGCTAGGGATGCTGTGTTAAGATTGCACTGATGTGCCAATGCTTTGGACCAGCTGCTCCTAAATACAGACAAGTCCTTGTCAATTAAGCCATTGAGGAGCAGGGCCTGGGAGCTCTGGGGCATTTTAGCAGGCAGCAGTGTGCAGCCCCAACAATTAGCATCCATTTTGAAGGGACCTCCAGGGCACAACTGCACAGGCAGGGAAGAATCAAAACACCAGGCAACTTCAATTCTGAAAACCGGTCACATAATGATACTGAACAGACCGGCCTAGGAGAAGTGAGCCAATCTTTCTTGGGAAGGACGTTTAGCTGCTCCCCCAGCCAAGCCGTAGGGCCGAGGCACTCCGCGAACCGCGGAGTCAGAGGAGATAAATGAACACATTCATTTGGCTGTGTGAGCCGAAGTTTCCTTTGGCGGTTCTTCTTTGTAACTCGGTGTCACCTCAAGCAGCTGGTGGCATGCAATGCTCCCATGATCCTGGCCTTTGGCCCAGGCGGAGCTGGACAAGGCAGCCCGCTCCAAGGAGAAGAGCTGCGATGTCTCAGGTCAGAGAGGCCACGGTACCAGTGGGACAGGCAGAGCACTAGGAGTTCAGCTAAACAAAACCCCGAGGGGATTAGGGAGCCTGGGGGATCATTAGCGAAGGTGTTTGCTTAAGTCATTAGGAAGCCGGTAGCTAGGGGAAAAAAAGGCTTGCTCCACAAGGCACCTCCTCAGAATCTCAGGGCTGGAAATACGGAGGATATCACAGCACAAGACTATGTGACCCCACCAAGTTCAACAACAGAGCAAACAGCACATGCCTTTAGGGACGGCAGTCAACTGGGAGGTAACAAAGAGGGGAGGGCACCAGCAAAAATGTTCCTGTATTAAATATGGAAAAGTATGGGGACAAGGGCAGGGGTCAATGAAAGTCAACAAGAGAGCAGGCTTAATTATGGAAAGAATTTAATATCAAAAATACATAAATCTGCGGGGGAGGCAGCCCTAGAATAGTCAGAAATGAAGGCAGCCTTGGAGTCAACATTCACTTGGTAATAGAGCCGGAATGGATAGCGTCAGGTTGTTAACATTTAACACAAAAGTTAGCGGGAAATAAAGGACGCAGGGCCGGCTCCTTTAATTGTGGCCCCGCCGGGAGATTTCCATATGTCACAGTAAATGGATAACACCAGCCTTGCTCCGCAAGGCTTCTGCCGGGGAGTCCCTTTCTCCCCCTTTACTTTCGTTCGAGATTATTTCTTTTTCCTCCGTCCCTCCCCGCACCCCCCGCGGAGCTCCCAACAGGGGTCGAGACAAAGGTCTGGCTCTGAGTCAGTGCAGGGAAGGGCGGGAGAACGGAAAGGAGCGGGAATGGAGGCTTTCGGGGAGCCCATGCCTCCCCTGGTCTTCCCTGTCGGCCCTCGCCGGGCGTCACGGCTCGCCGATATCTGTCGCGACATGAAATTTCACTCCTGCCGGGTTTTAATGTTAGGAAAGCGCCCTCAAGTCAAAATAGGGTTCGAAGTAATAGAACCACTCCGTCAGTTCAGCAGGGCTCTGTTCAGCATTGCGCGGGGAACCCACCGGGCCCCGCTGCCGCCCCCGCGCAGGGACCGGACCCGGTCCGGCTCGGGGGAGCGCACGGAGCGCGGGATGGAGCGAGCGGGTCTTCTCTGACCAAAAAGAAGAAAAAAAAAGAAGCGAACCCCCCCCGCGCCCCTGATCAATACGGCAGTGTTTCTGCGCTAGTTCAGGAGGTCAGGCGGGCGTAGACACAGCATGGAGAGTTATTTATGTCAAGTCGGGTTATTGTAAACGAAATCCAGCAAATTGCACATAAGCTCCTCGGGGCCGCCAGTGGGCTCGTGGGCAGAGGTCAGTGTCAGTCAGTCTGTCCATCCCTCTGGAGACAGTAATTGTCCGGGGGCTGACACCGCGTCGGGGGCGATAGGCGGCTCCATCCATCTCCATCCAGTTATCCCGGCGCCGAGGCCGGGGCTGCCCGCTGCTCCGCGGGTGCATGGCACCAGGCCACGGCCGGCCTCGCTCCCGGGAATGCCACGGCGGGAATGCCACGTCTCCCATGGGCCGTGCAGTGCCGTTCCCGCGCGTTGTCCCGCCATCCCTACGCACCCCGCGCCAGGTACTGCGCTTCGCCAGCCTCCAGCATCCAGCTCCATCGCTTCCCCATAATCCCTTTATTAATAGGGAAATTCTTCCTTTCTGACAATTTAATAGTCTAAAGTAATCTTCTGCGTGACATTGCTCATCCGTCTTTTCAAAAGAGAAAACAAAGGGGATGTTTTTTTCTTTGGGCCTCTCCAGATCCTTTTCTATTTTGAGAGGGGCTGCCCACAATGGGGTCCTTATGAACCATAATGGTTATGTTTATGAAGCCAGCGATACCAGTGTATGAAGACAATTTTATGCCTAATTAGAAAATGATGTAAGCAAGTGGAAGACAAAGAGGCCTTGTCTGCCGTGGCTGGATCCCTGGCCATCACTCCCGGGTGAATATATCGCCTCTTCTGTGCTTTACGTCCACTATTTTTATAACATCTCGTCCATTAGCTCCTCAAACTGTTTATGATATCGTGGACAGTTAGTAAAACAGCTCAATTTAGCGGTGGATTAAAGCAATTTTGAAACATGTTCTGAAGGGAATCGCACGGGGGGCGAAGAGCAGCCCTCCCCTCTCCTATCCAAGGGGACTTCACCTCTGGGAAGACTCCAATAACTGCAGCCCCAGCCCCACTCGATTAAGGGATAATTTTTAATATATATGCAATAAATGTTCACTTTGTTAGATTGAATGACAGACAATAATATCGGCAAATCTTCATATCCATCCATTACCGGCAAACGAGCCGCACAAAGAACATATTTGCTTTTGATTAATTTATTTGCAGACTCTGTTTGATAAAGCAATAACTATTTGGTTAAACTTGACATTCGGTCTTCGGGGGGTTATCAGACCAATTCCCTCTCGTTCGTGGGTGATAATAAAGCTGTTTAAACGGGATTAATTATTAATTGGTTGCAATTAATTTCCTCTCTTCTCCACGTCGACAGACAATGAGGATCACTCACTCCTAAACAAAAGACTGCCGTAGGAGCATCCTCGCCCCGTCTGTATCTATCTATCTGTTTATTCGTTTGTCCCTTTCCATCTCTCCTGATTCCTGTACGAGGCGCATCAGTTTTCCTTTAGAAGCGTTATATCTATCCTGCAGCATCGAGATCTTCCCCTCGGGGCTGGTGAGAGGGACTTCGGGACCCCCGTGAGTGTCCTGCGGCCGCAGTGACGGCCGCCCCACCCCGGGCAGCCCTGGCCCCTCCGCGGGGCTGGTCTGGGCCGGAGATGACCGAACAGGGATCCCGGGACGGCAGCCAGGGGAGCGGGTCGCAAAGGACAAGACTTCCCGATTCAGCCGCAGTGATGAATTGCTGTGGGGCAGAGGAACAGAGCTCGTCTCTCCCCATCTCCTTTCCCCTGCCGCTGATGAATGGACCCAGAGGATGGATAGTCCAGAGTGTGTTATATCTTCATCAAACTGTGAAACCCCTCCCTTTACTAATAATCTGTCACAACTTTACAGAACACACACTGAGACCAAAGGGAAGCCCCTGCCCTGCAGCCTGCCCCTTCCCTCCCCTGTCAGGAAGGGCTTTATCCGGGCAGAGAGCACGGGGGAGGGGGACTCCCGCCGGGGAAAGCTTTCCTCGGCCGCTGCCCGGCCTCTTCCCCCTCGGCTGCCCCAGGAACCCTCACCCGAAGGGTCCTGTCCCCCAGTCTGGTTCTCCCCGGACTCGGAGCCCGGTCCCTCCCTGCCGGGCGCAGGAGACGAGGCAGGTGCAGTTCAAGACAGTCGGGGCAGGGTGAGCCGAAAGCACCCCAGCAAATTTCCGGTATGGTTTTTAGTAACGGGAGACATGAAGCCATGAAGGGGGAAAGCCACTCGTTTTCCCTGGGCAAACGGAGGAAAAACAACTAAGGCGAGACCCAGCATCCTCCTCCAGCAACAGATCTAGCTCTTTCCATTAGTATTTCGCTCGGGCACAGATGAATCTCCCCCTTCCGCTGGGTATTTACATTTCGAGCAGATGCATCTTCCGGCAGCCATGTCCACTCCTCTACACATTTAAAAACAATAATCAAAACTAGTTGCTTAAAAGTAAGGAGAGCAGCGGGAGATGCCGTGGGTGACAGGCGGCACACATACCCACCGGCACCCGCTCCCTTGCCTGCCGCTCGGAGCCCCGCGGCGCAACCTCTGCCCGCAGCCCCGGAGCGCTGCCTGACGCTCCCTCCGGCTCTTCACCTAGAGAAAGGGTCGTTCCGGATTATTCTACTGTTAGCAATAGTCATTGCTCTGTCCGGGAATAGTTTAAGGCGTAAAACTGAGGCAGTGAAAGACATTAGTCTAATGAGGTTTGTCGTGTAGAAGCTGTTGATATTATGTTGTCATTCATCTCATTTAAAGTCCGAAGAAACGCATTCATGAGATTGTTTCTTTATTTTTTCCCCCCTTTCTCCCCCTTTCTCTCTGTTTTTAAAAACATCGCTTTCTTTGGCTGTTTGCTTTAGGGGCTTTTCATCTGCGTGTTTCAGATAAGAAAAGAAATCAGATTCTTTTATTTTTCGATTGGATCCGAATTCCTTTTGATGTCCCCATTTAGTGCCTTTGACTTCCCTTGTGAATGGCAGCCTTTTGTTGCCGTCCCACATGCCCTTTAAGAAATTCTCCCTTAAACGCCTGGTACCCGCTGATGGATCCGTTTTCAAATGGACCAGAAGGAAAATGCAAGGAGCGAGAGGCCCGTTTCCTTAGTAATTGCTCGCGTTTGGGTGAAAATGCAGATATTTTTGTCCGATGTGGGAGTATTGGGAGCAAGAACATCAGCAGGGGTTTAAAACAAAGATTGTCAGCTGCAATCTCGCGGCACAAGTCGAGTAGCTCGCTTGACTGCCTTTGGTGTCAAAGTTGGGGTATCCTCCAAAGTGGGGAGCGACGTACAAAACCTCCAGGTGGCCGCAGTTGCGCCGGAGAGGCGCGGGCAGCGCCGGAGCGCCGGCCGATTGCCCGGGCCCCGGCCGACCTGCTGTCCCCACTCCCCTGTGCTTCTCTCCCTTCGGGCCACAGTCCTGGGCACTGTTATGCCAGCAACATCGCTAAGAAATATGAGTTTGCGATAAAAATATATATGTGTGTGTCTATGTCTGTATGTATTCAGATGGATGGATGAATGGATGGATGGATGCCGTGTGTGTATACTCAGATATTGCTGGCGCTAAAGAGTGATTCGAATCTCCCAAATTATATTTTGGAAAAAGCGACCGTAAAATAAATTTGCCATCGGGGAGTGCAAACGTCCCTGTCCGAGGCTCGGCAAGCAAAGAGGACACCACCGGTCCAAGAGTGATCAAAAGCTAAACCTCACATGCATTCCCGAAATATGTATTTTGTCATTCCTGAATAAGGAACTTTCCCCGCATTGTGCCTCTCGGAGTTTTAAGTATTTTTAAAATAATCGGTAAGCGATTAGAAATCGCTATCAAGAAACGACTTCAGGGTCTGTGGAGCGGGATCAGTCCCTTATCCCTCAGAGATCCATTCGCTAAACCTTGCGCCCCTTCTCTCCTCCAAGTACAGCATTATTTCTTGTCACTCGTCAGGGATACATCACTGCAAACCCCTTGCCTGATCATTTTCGGGTTTATCTTTTCTTGTATCAACTCTCTTCTCTTACACCATTATGTCTCGGGACACTGAAGGATAATTAAATGCCAATAGAAATAGAAAAACGTCGGATACGTTACTTAAAGCTATTTACTTCCACCCAGCAGCAGAGTTCGGGATTTCGGGGCTCTGATGGGAAAAGGCTGGGGTGAGCCTTTGCAGGGGACTCGGTGAGACGGCACAGGTGGAAGGGACGGAAAGGCTCCGGCTCCCGGCAGGTAGCGAAATCAGCCCCCAGCTTCTCCTTTTATTTTTGGCAAGAGCCTGAAGCGGCCGACCTGAAAGCATTGCTTTTCTCGCGGGGAGCTCTCCAGGACAGACACCTTCTCCCCCTTAAGCAGCAAGAGCTAACCAGGATCCTCCAAGTCACCTATTCTCCAAGGGAAAAAAAAGCTTGCACTGCGACAGGGGGGAGAAAAA
>VXAY01003249.1:727126-749626 GCA_013399855.1 Oxyruncus cristatus | reverse complement strand
CTTCTCTGATCCATAAGCATCATGGTTCGTAGGAGGGGAGGGACAAACACTATAGCAGCTTCCCCTCTGTGTGACCCAGAACATGTGTTGCCCTCCACAAAATCTGCTGAAGTACCTAAAGTATACAGATAACTTCATTTTCTCCGCAGGTATATAAATTTGTTTATCAGCATTTCAGGCTTCCCCCTCTCTTGGTGTGTACCTTCTGGTTAACCACTACTGACACTTACAAACCACGTTTATTTACTGCCACCTTAACTTCCTGAGAGGCAAGGTCTGGTGGTGAAGCACAGAGCATACCTGCCCCACATCTCCACCATACCGTATCACAGTCTCTTACCTGCAGGTTCCTTCCCCTAATTTCATCTCAGGCTGTTTTCAGGAGCGCCACCGGAAGCAGTTAAAGCTGATAATCCAGTCATTGGTCTTCTGTAGCACCCTTCTGTGCAGAGACAGAGAGTACTTACAGGCTGCATATTCCCCAGTTTGCAGACTAATATTCGCTTAAAACTCCTCAAAAGAAACAAACTCTTTTGTACTCATTCATTACTAACATACCAACAATAAACAGAAAAGATGAACCATGGATACTTTTTATTAAAATATGTGCCAATCACAGCATTTGTCTCAACCACATTCAGCAATATGTTATAGACAGACATTTTGGATGAAACTATTCAAATATTTGGGATATAAGACTGAAATTTCCTACCTTTCTTTCAAAATTTGCTGTATTACATTAACTCTGCTGTGGCTAGAATAGACCTCAAATATATCGAGCTTAACAACATTCTCTAAGGACCCTAAATCTTGGTACACAATACAGGAGGTTTTTTATTGAAAACAAACAACTGAAATGGCCCATTAGGACAGTTAGCCTAGAACCCTGCCTTGCCAGGCTCATTGCTTACAGTCAGGACCAGTGGTATAATGTAATTACGTGGCTGTGTACTGTGCAGCATCTCAGGAAAATATATCTGATCATATGTCTGTTTCTCTCTGGTAAAAAGAGCTTGTGGACAGCTTGATGGCAGGATATGGCTGGTCTTTGTGTGTGGCGATAGCCAGACTGATGGTAAGAATTAAAGATGAAACACTGTAATTGCTTGTGATTTTATTTGGTTTTGAGTAACATTTTGAATAATTTTTATATCTAAGTGGCCTGTATGTTTGTCCATACCTATTAAGTTGTTACAGTGCTTATTGGCAGGTTTTTGGCCCATTCCCAGGGATGGGACATAATTTTTTTGGAAAATATGTACCTGAGACTGTTCCCAATAAGTAGTCCTGGCAGAATATAAAGGCAGGGGTTATATATTTTATCGATACACTCAGAAAACAGACCCTGGCCAATTTTATTTAATTCTCTTGACAGCAATTTTCTCATAGTATCTTCTATAAACACCTGAAAGAAGATGGAAGTTCTTCTTACCTGATGGTTTCATTTTGAGTGGATCTTGAAATGTTAAAAGGTAAAAGCATTGGACCAAATTTCCTGCCGTGTAGCCAAACATCCAGGAGAAACTGATTCCATTCTGATGGAATCAGAGTTTAGATGTGAATAGGTTTTCACTTGGTTTTAGCTTTTGTAAAAAAAAAAATCTTGCAGCAGAAATATCTTTAATTCATACAGTAATTATTAACCTATCAAGAGCAATTTGGATCTTGAGCAAATTCTCTTATGATAGGAAATTTCTTACAAAACCAACCGGAACTGTGTAGAGTCAATTGCATTGATTTCCCCAGTTAAAAGGTTCCATCAATAAAGCCACTCTGAGCCTAGTGCATGACATGAACATGGAGAAAAAGGGTCAGAATATAGGGTTTGTGTTGTCTCTATGGCTTCATAGTTTCAGTAACAGGCAAGAGCCATGTTTGCCCAGGATAAGTCAGAAAGTGCCTTTGTATCACTGTCTTGGTGACAACTCACTGTACTGATAAAACAAAAAGGACTAGGCAGTATGACTGACTCCAAATGACCAAACAACTTGTGTCCACACTGTTTTTTAGCTGCTTTACAGATTTGCTTTAGGGAAAATGAATGGGAGTAACCTAAAGAAGAACAACGACCGAAAGAGGAGCTGGCAGTGTGGACAATTTATCACGACTGCTCAAATTCACTTTCTGAATCTTTTTTATTAAACAATTTATATGCCCTCAGCATCACCCTGACTACCCTGGATTTCTGGTGCAATGAGAAATGCTGCTGTGATTTCATCACATGAATCTTCTTCATTCGTATTTGCACTTTCTATGCTGGTCCAACACATAATATCTGCAACATCACCTTATCTAGGGACTGCCAGATGACTATGTGGGGTGGATTGCAGAGAAAGGCCAGGAGTCCATGACTTCCTGTAATAGGTAGGAAAACTATCTTTGCAGATAGGTCTTTACATTAAGATTGCCATCACATTTGGTAAGCATGTCCTTCAGTAGCCTCATTAATGGCTACTATACTAAGGCACAGGGGTTATGTCATTTATGCTCACCTAATGATTTAAGTCAGTAGCACGAAAGGAGTGAAATTGAGCCTCCTCATACATGGGTTCTTGGGGTAGTTTAAACTATAACTCAATCACCATTTCATCAAGACAAATATTTTTCTTTCTAGTTGATTTTACTTTTGGATTGATAAACACACTGCATTGTGTAGAGACTTCGTTACCTGGACAAATATATACAAGGAACAAATATGAAACTACTAAGCTGATTTTCACTCATGATTTTAAAACAAGATATCACAGTAGATCTCCAGAGGAGAGATCTCACCAAAAGATTAAACCCAAGTCATCTGTTTGATATTAGCCTTAGAGTTTATTCTTCATAAAATAAAGCTCTGTTTTGGTACCAGATGTTAATGCCTTTACTCAAATGGATCCCTGCTGATAGCATTACTGAAAAAGCTTTTAGCAACTGATAGAAATTTAAACACTATCTCTGTTCATGTGTAACTAGTATATATGATAGACATTGTTTAAAGTATTTCTCAAACTAGATGGCTTAATGCTTAATACTCAATACTCAAATAGGAAAGAAAACCTATTCATACTGATCTCCAGAGCAGAACAAAATCAGATGGCTAGTAACTGAACAAGCTAGGTTCATGAAAACAATCTTTGAATATTATGGGTTGAATATAAAGAATGCACAGAACAGATCAAATCCAAAATGCGATACTGTATTTCTATTCACTGGATATCAATGTGCCCCTTTTATTGGTCTTGCAGAATCTGAGGAAGTCATGAGTAGATGTCATGAGTGTTCCATTTTCAAAAGAATAGATAAATAGCATGAAAGTTCTCTTAAGAGTTTAAGAAGAAATCCCCACACTATTTCTGGTTCCTAGTAAACTTCACTGTTCTTTGAGAAATACCATTCCTTCAAGATATCATGCAATTCTACATTTGCGGATGCCAGAAATACTGGTATGCCAACACCACTGAAAAGGTCCTTCAATACTTTAAATACTTCTCCTATCTATCCTTCTTGTCATAAATATTATTCACTATTCATTTCTAGTGACCTTTTTAGCAGTGTTAGATTGGTTTATACTTTAAACAAGAAGAATCTTAGTGCGAGGATCTCCAATGAAATTTTATGAGATAATTATACAATAAATGATGAACATACTATTTTGTGGTCATCATCATTCTGTGCTTTACTGCTTTTGGTATCACCACCTCTAAAGGCCTCAAATAAGGGTATTGGGACTTTGCTGAGTGCTGCACTTGCTCAGATTAAAACGTGGCTTTATTTTTTTCTTCTTAGGCTTTTGCAGTCTGAGGCACTGACTGAAGTGGGGTCATAGTAAGTGGGGTTATATCAACCAAAGTAAGCGCACCTCTATGTGTTTACTGAGAAAGTACGAGTGTACTGGCCCATTTAGTTTTCAAAAACAATGATTAAACATAATCCAGTTTCTGGATAATTAGAAATCTGTATTATAATAAATCTGGACTATAATAAATGAACATGACTTAAAAGGCATGATGGGAAGTTATTTTTTCCAGTACACACAGAATACAAACTGTCAGATCATAATGCTTTAAATTTCCATTAAACCGAACCCTGAGAAAACTGCAGAAACAGGAAATTCACCCAAGTTCATCACCCATCTACTATATAAGAGTTCTTATTAATTCTAGAGTTACAAAATATATTTCAGAAATAAGTTTACCACTGATTTGCTATGTTACTGAGGTTGTACTGCACAGATTGTTTGTTCGCTGGGGTTTAGTGAGAGGAAGACTTGAATTGCATCTGATATGATGTCCTTATCACAACAGAATCAATTGTGAGGTTTTCCAGCACTGGCAGGGGCATAATGAAAACAGATCTGTCTTTTGGTCCTGCTATCCCCTGTTGAGAAAGACACGGCATTTTCAGAGGAGATGAGAAACTACAGTTTATTCTTTTAGCATAACATATTTGACCACTACCCATGCCTTTCCCTTTAGCTACTATTTGGTTGTCCATTCTCATTTTTATTAGTATTTCAGCATTTCTTCTCTAGGCCATGCACTGGTACACAGGATATCACCTGAAAACAGGGTAAAAACTACATTTGTGTCCTCATGATGAGCGTGTATTTGATCAAGGAGAAAAAAGGACAAAAAGTTATTTGTTTTCTTATGCTGATTTTTTTCATGTATCACAAGGCTATTTTAAATTATATCCTAATTAGAGGTAAAAATACTTTAGGAATAGAAATCTGATGATTCACTCATAAATTTAACATTAATCAAAAGTCACTGTTAGATCTACATGTTCTTATTTATATTCTTTTTTGGCTCACCCATGTTTTATTTTTGAATTATTATTTTCCAGTTCTTTTGGTAAGTGATAAATCCTCTGATAAGCACTATGTAAAGCCAAGACTAGTAAATGATTGATTGACACAAGTTTTATTTTATTGCATGAGCTAATGCTCACAGGTGAAAATAATTAAACTTTATGGTTTATACCTGAGGCAGCTCTGGTTTAAAACTGTTGTAAAAAACAGATCATATTTAATAGAAGTGTACACTGACAGTATGGGATAGTAAGATCATCAGACTAGCAAATGTTATCAATATTCATATTTGTTCTGGAAAAGCATCTTTAGTTTTTTCTTTTGGACAGAGGTCTTTATAAAAGCAGATGCACTGGAAAATATTCTTGAGGAAGCAGGTTTCACAAAGGACTGTAGTTCGTTTCGGTACTCAGAGCTTTTATGGTTACCGTGTTCTGAACTCTGTAGTTCTGACAGAATCCTTATCTGAGTCATGGACAATTCCTCCATGTTAATTTAGTGCACATTTTGTGTCCTGGTCAAAAGTGCCGCATGTTTGTTGTGGATTTCAAGAGGACAAGCTCTGTGACCTCCTCACTGCACATATTTCGGGCTGTTACCTTGACTGTACCTTAGGTCCAAAGCATCAATAGGCTACTGAGGAAAAGCTGATCTTGGGATTATGGCTGATGAACAAGGTTCTGACTTGCTTGGCATGGATGGTGCCCAAAGTAGGTCCAAAAGGAGGCCAAAGTCTGAAAAGTCAATGAAGTTTGAGAGATTGGTGTTTGGAAATTCAGACAAAATTTTACCTTTCATTTGTCACTGACAGACTTTTCTCCTGCATTGTGACTTGTTTTCTAGACACTTCTAAGAGAATTTTGTTTCCAGCTTGAAAGTGGGGGGCAAATTTCCAGGGAAATTTTAATCATTTGACTACGGGATCCACTATGGCATCTCAGTCACAGAACCTCAGAAATGCCTTTTTCCAGACATCTTGCAAAATTGTTTTCCCTCAGAAATTGCAGAGTACACTTTTGATTTGAGATTATTTAAAACAAAAATCACAGAAGGATAAATACACATGATGGAGAAACATTTTGCTATGAAAAATTAATAATTATTTAGAATTTTAGTGTATCAGCACCATCAGCAGATCTCAAAGGACACACAAATCACTGAACTCTTCTTCATTTTGTGGATATGTTCATAGTGTCCTTTAAAACAAAACAGTAGACACAATCATGTCTATGCTGTTTCACACCTTCCAAAGAACAGATACAATTAACTCAAAGCTTCAAGGGTGGTTCAAAGAGACTTTCTCCTTAAAATCCCAAAAGGAACCATCTGTTTTGTCAAGCTGTATAAACTTACTAAACTCCATTTTAAAAGTATTTAGATGTTTTAATTCCACTGTTTTCAATGGAAGGCTCTTACAGATTCTTCTTGTTTCTACTCTAAATATGTGATTAGCAATTTATACCCATTTATTTTTATATCAACTACAACCTAATTGCATGCCTGTCCCATTGTTACCTAACTAATACAGTGCAATTCTCTTCTACTGTTCTCTCATAAAATCTGCTATTCCTCTGAAGAATACAACTCACTATAATCTGTGTCATTTCCTTATTTTTTAACGTATGGCACCAGAAGTGCGCAGTGTGTTCTAGATGAGGTCTCATCTGTGCCGCATACAAGAGCAATATTTCCTTATTTCTTCTTATTGCTCAGAGGATCATTTTATCCCTTACATTGGCAGCTCATATCCATGCTTTGGTAGTCCTGTACCTTCAGCTTCACCTAGGTCAACTCCACACGATGTTTCTTTCCCCTAGAAGTTTTCTTCAGACCACATGGTTATGATTTTGTATTTAGTACTACTACATTTGATCTTGTTTCTATTTCTCAAGCTCTTGAACTCATCCAGGGCTTTTTCTGCATGATAATGCAGTCTATTCATCTTGAAAGTCCTCCCATCTGCAACACTGCAGATAACCCTATCTCCATACTAATACCTGTGCCATTATGCAATTATGAGCATAAGGAACAAGAACAATCCTGCATGTAAACTGTTCTCTCATTTCATATTGTTCATCTCCCATTTCTCAAGCACATATCTGTAACTAAGCCCACTACCTGCTGCAGCTTTCTTCTTACACTTCAACCTTCTCCAGACTGATGTTCCTTTAGCTACTTTAATACCTTATTTTTACTTGTGCTAAATTTAGTATGGAAATTAAACTTTTCCCTTTTTATCTTTTTTTCCCATTTTATTTTTTTTCCATCCTGCCAGTCTTAATCCTAGAATGCTGCTTAAAATCCTTAGCCTGTATGACTCTTAGTGGCCAGACATCTTGCCATGTTTCCTACCTCATGCATTATGGATTTACCTGCTGAGGATATTTCCTTATAGCTTCTGCCTCCCCAGTGGGCTGTCATAGGAATTATACTGAACACTGGCTGGGTATCTTTTCCTTTAGGTATCTTTCTTGGGATAGTTGCAGTCCTTGAATTTTGTTGCACCAGGTGAACTTTCAGAACTTTTTTCCAGCTCCTGTCAGAATTATTTTATCCTTTGTTTCTTGCTGCAGACAAAAGACTCTGAAGGGATCATGTGACAAGCCCCTTTGAAAGCTGCAGGGTGGAAACAGAAGGGCCTCCATTCTCTTCCCCCTGTGCTAGAGAGAGGCAGCAGCCCTGGGAATCCTGACACAGGTCAGAGCCCCAGGGGTAAAAACACAGCCCCACCATTTGCCATGGACTGATCCAGGCTGCATGGGAAAAGGGTGGGGCTTTGGAACACTTAGTGTACATTGATGACATCATTGTACGGTAGACCACAGCAGAGGAAGTGTTTGAAAAAGGGGAGAAGATAATACAGATTCTTCTGAAAGCTAGTTTTGCCATTAAACAAAGTAAGGTCAAGGGACTTGCCCAGGAAATTCAGTTCCTAGGAGAAAAGTGGCAAGATGAATGCCGCCAGATCCCAGTGGATGTGATTAACAAAATAGCAGCTATGTCTCCACTGACCAGCAAGAAACACAGGCTTTTCTAGGTGCTGGGGGTTTTTGGAGAACACATATCCTAGATTACAGTCAGATTGTAAGCCCTCTCTACCTTATGACATGGAAGAAAAATCACTTCAATTGGGGCCCTGAACAACAACAAGCTTTTGAACAGATCAAACAAGAGATTGCTCATGTAGGAGCCCTTGGGCCAGTCAGAATAGGAAAGGATGTACAAAATATGCTCTACACTGCAGCTGGGGAGAATGGTCCTTCCTGCAGCCTCTGGCAAAAACTATCTGGGGAGACTCAAGGATGACCTCTGTGGTTCTGGAGCTGGGGATACAAAGAATCTGGGGCCAGCTACAGCCCAACTGAGAAAGAGATCTTAGCAAATTATGAAGGNTGACCAGCAAGAAACACAGGCTTTTCTAGGTGCTGGGGGTTTTTGGAGAACACATATCCTAGATTACAGTCAGATTGTAAGCCCTCTCTACCTTATGACATGGAAGAAAAATCACTTCAATTGGGGCCCTGAACAACAAGCTTTTGAACAGATCAAACAAGAGATTGCTCATGTAGGAGCCCTTGGGCCAGTCAGAATAGGAAAGGATGTACAAAATATGCTCTACACTGCAGCTGGGGAGAATGGTCCTTCCTGCAGCCTCTGGCAAAAACTATCTGGGGAGACTCAAGGATGACCTCTGTGGTTCTGGAGCTGGGGATACAAAGAATCTGGGGCCAGCTACAGCCCAACTGAGAAAGAGATCTTAGCAAATTATGAAGGGTTTGAGCTGCCTCAGAAGTGATTGGTACTGAAGCACAGCTCTTTCTGGAATCCTGGCTACCAGTGCTGGTCGCTCAAAGGAAAAGTTTGGCCCACACATCATGCCACTGATGCCACATGGAGTAAGTGGATCACTGATCACACAGTGAATTCGGATAGGAAATCCTAGTCGTCCTGGGATCTTGGAGATGAAAATGAAATGGCCTGAAGGTGAAAATTTCAGACTACCATTAGAAGAGGAAGAGGACTAGGTGACATATGTTGAGGAGGCCCCAACATACAATCAGCTACCAGAAAATGAAAGGCGACACGCTCACTGTTCCTGACAAATATTAGGGATAAATCGAAAATGGAAAGCTGCCGTATGGAGTCCTACACAGCAAGTCACAGAAGCCATTGAGGGACAAAGTGGATCAAGTCAGGTTGCTGAAAGCTGTCCAGCTATCCCTAGATATGGCTGAATGACAGAAATGGCCATTACTCTATCTCAACACTGACTTGTGGATGGTAGCAAACACTCTGTGGTGGTGACTGAAACAATGGAAAAGGACCAGTTGGCAGCACAGAGGGAAACCCATCTGGGCTGCTGAACTGTGGCAAGACATCACTGTCCAGGTAGAGAAGCTGCTTGTGAAAGTCCGTCGTGTAGATGCTCACATACCCAGGAGTCAGGAGAATGAGGAGCATCACAACAGTCCACAGGTCGATCCAGCTGCCAAGAGTAAAGTGTCTCAGGAGAATCTGGACTGGCAACATACAGGTGAATTCTTTCCGGCTCACTGGGCACATGACACCTCAGGTCATCATGGAGAGATGTGACTTACAGGTAGGCTCGTGACTGAGGGGTGGACTTAACCATGGATATTATCTGCCAGGTTATCCGTAACTGTGAAAAATGCTCTGCAATCAAGCAGGGCAAGTGTGTAAAGCCCTTGTGTTTTGGTGCACAATGGTTGAAACATAAATATGGGGGCGGCTGGCACATTGCACTCCTGCAAACCTGCTGAGGCAAGTGCTACGTGCTGACAATGGTGGAAACCACTGGATGGCTGGAGACGCACCCTGTGCCTCACACCACTGCCCAGAAAACCATCTTGGGCCTTGAAAAGCAACTCCTGTAGTGACATGACACACCCTAGAAGGAATTGAGTTGACAACAGGGCTCATTTCAAAAAAAGCCTCATAGACACCTGGGCTAGAGAGCACAGTATTGAGTGGGTGTATCATATCCCCTATCATGCACCAGCCTCTGGGAAGGTTGAACAATATAATGGACTGTTAAAAACAACATTAAAAGCAATGGGCAGTGGGACGATCAAACATTGGCATCTGCATTTAGCGAAGGCCACCTGGTTAGTTAACATCCAAGGCTCTATCAAAGAGATGACCCTGCCCAATCAGAACCCTTACATACCATAGACAAAGACTCTGTGGTGCATATGAGAAATATGTTAGGGAAAATAGTTTGGATTAGTCCTGCCTCAAGCAAAGGCAAACCCACCTATGTGATTGTTTCTGCTCAAGGACCTGGGTGCACTTGGTGGGTAAGGCAGAAATACAGGGAAGCATGATGTGTGTCTCAGGGGGATCTGATTTTGGGTGAGAACCATCTGTAATGTTGAATTGCATGTATGATACTTCTTGCTGAATAACACTGCCATTGCATACTGTACACACCATGGACAAGTGAGTATGGACCACTCCAGTTACACCCATCATGGACTAAATGAACTCAACAAGCATCTTAGGGGGATGGTCAGTTACTACTGAAATAATACCTTTGTTTGTGTAGTTATATGTATATACGTATGTGTATATATATAGTATATAGTTGAAAGGTGTAAATTTGGGCATGACATAAATCATATAGACTAAGGGGTGGATAATGCCTAGTTACAGGGAAAGGAGGTGGGGTTAGCATTACGTGGGTGTAACCAATTATGTATTCTATCCTAAATGCAATTTTTGATGGACTGTTTCTTTAAGCACAGGAGGTGGAACTGTCTTTCCTTGCCTGAGTTGCAGAGGGGAATTTCCTCTGTATCATTGTAGTTACTGCTATTTACTTTAGTAAATTGCTATTTTCACTTATGTTTTTCCATATTGCCCCTTCATTATCGAGAGGGGTGGAGGAAGGAAAAACAAAAAGGGAGTGACTTAGTTGGAGTTCCAATTCTCCGGTGGTTGTCCAAACCACCACACTCTTGAACTCTAACTCCCCTGTATTTTACCTTCCTGATAAAGTATATTGGCTGTAGATAAGCAAGCAAATATGGCTAAAGAAAAAAGGTAAGATAGGTCATTTCTGGAAAAGTCACAGCACAGAAGGCTGAATACAATAAAAAGTTACAAGCCTCAAATAATACTCTTCCATTGCCAGTCACTGTGGTCAATATATAAATTGGAAGCATTATGACTGAGTGAAAAACTTATCCTTGACTTATCAGTAGACTATCTGACTAATTGGAATCGGTGAGGATTTTTATATCCCAGCAAGAACATTTTCTGGGATACGGACAGCTTGATTTCATTCAATTTCATGCCACTTCAGCACATGATTAAATCAGATTTAAATGGATGGACTTTACCTATGACTGTTTGGAAGGACAAATCTAATTAACTTGATTGTCTTTCCATGTATTCTTTATCTTTTCTAAGTTTTAAGCTCTTATTGATCATTAGAGGCCACAAAAAACAGTTGGATAAAATATGCATATACTTTTTTTTTGCAATGTTTATAAATCTAGATTAATCTAATTATATATAAAAAAAAAGAATAAAAGGGATTAATTTTATGAACTGGAACCCTTGGAGCACTTGTCTGCTGTCTCAAATTGGATATACTGTGAAGGAATAAACACCAATGAATTAAACTATCCCCGCAGCCCTCATGTTTGTTGTAATTGTGCAAGAGAAGTTTTGTATGTGATTGAGGTGGGATTCCCAAAATACTGAATGTACACTTACGTCAACAGAAGTCTTTGCCTTGTGTCACCTTCAGATAAAAGCAGAAAATTTCTTGGTGTTTCATTTTTATTTAGCTTAAACAGCTTGCAACTCTAATTATTTAGGCTGCAAACTTCTGCTTGCACTGAATGAGTGACAGAAATATAATAACAGTATTTGTGTTAAAAAAGACTGGACCACAGATTATAGTATTATTAGTTTTGTTATTAGTGCAGAACCATGTCAAGTGTTACTGTCATCCATCTTTGTGGGGTTTTTGCTCAGATCATATAAAAGATACTGTTTTAAAAAGCAAATATTTCTTTTCATGTTTCTATGAATACATAGAGCTAACATTCCTTGCATCATAACAGAATTTCTCCTTTGGAAAGCTTTGGAGTTTTGTTCCTTGTCCTCTTTTTATTCACTCATTATAGCCTCTGATTAGTATGAGATAAGGGAGCCATTTACCAACAACTCAGTACTCTGAGTTCAGCATTGATCAATACACTTTCAGATACTTCTCTAAACTCGCAAGAGGATGCTTATCAGTCTTTTCTGCTGTGGTACTTATAATCAAACACTACAGATAGTCAAAAGTTTACATCTATAATTCACCATGTTCCTCCATTTGTTGATACGATCTCTTACTCCAGATTTCTAAAATCTTCCTAACTTTCTTTTAATTAATTTACTAAAATAACACTTGCCCATCATTCTTTCCATTCCTAAATTTCCAATATTTTTCATGTCCTTAATGGGTTGGACATTGCAAATAAAATACACTGGCAAGACTGATTCAATCACATGCCAATCCTTGTGTCATACCTCCAATCTTACAAAAGATATATATAAAATTTGCATATACCTTTGTACAGTCTTAAGCTTATGCTTGCAGTTTATGTGTAATTTATCTTAGTAATACAGGAATATAACAAAATGTTGAGAGTTATGAAAATGCTGACATAGAAAGCAACTGGAAGGAGCTTTGCACATCTATTCTGCACATCTTCCAAAAGGTTGTGGCTTCTCTCTTTCACTGATTTGGCATACACTTGGTGATTAAAATGGTATTGTTTCCAGGAATGGTGAGTAAATGGAAACTCCAGCTGCGAGGGACAAGAAAGAAGAGCATATTTGATATTGCTACAGACCATCGAGCAAAAATCACAAAGCAATCTGGTAGAGAGAGACAGAAGACTTCTGTTTCTTTTTCTGAAAAATGTAACAGGCATTTACCCCATGTCCTTTATTGTTCCTTGAGATTCGGACAGCCAGCTTGAGATAACCACAAACAAGAACCAAATTGTTCATTACAACTTTGCATAAAACCTTATTTTAGCTTTGCGCTATACACTACTGATACACAAATAATGGAGCTAGTTTGGCTATGAGGAACTGAAATCCCATCGACCTTGGAGGAATGTTCTCTCTTTTATTCGAAATAAATGAAAATTGTATACAAATGTTAGCAACAGTATCTTCTTTCAAATCAAGAAGGACAAAATAGATAAATCATTATCTGAACCTCAAGTGCCCGTTGCTGTAAGGTGATAAACACCACCTAAACAATGCTACAACAGCTTCTGTTAAAATGGTTAAGAATTGAGGCCACTGAACACCACAGAAGACAGCATACTGTTGGTGGTGATGCTACTAAAAAGACAATAAAAAGTTTGAATTTAAAACAACATGTAATGCAAAATACTGGTTCTATAAAATATTTATTGCGGCTGTCAAAATGCATTGAATAAGAATTACTGTCTATAAAATATTTCCATAGGGTCTGTAATGAGGTTCTCAGTAATTAATTTGAAACACCGTAAGAGCCTTCTTTGGATATTCAAACTAGCTTCAAATGACATATGGAGTTTTGCATATGACTTCATCTGAAAACACATAGTGACTAAGAAAAAAGTGGCAATGGGGACTGTGGAGTTGTATATTCCATTCCTAGCCCAGTTATGGTATTGCTCATGTTCCCACAAGCAAATTACTAACCTTTTTGACTTAAAGTTATCACTGAACATCTAACTAACGATGTTGTGAGCACTGGTAACCTTGGACTGTCCCTAGAGAGTCTCAGCATCTCAGTCTCAGCCTTGCTAAATAAATGCAAAGCATTGTATAATTTCTTCCATATAATTCTAAAATATGTGAATTATTTTGCAGACACACTAAGGTGTTTTATTTCCCCCCCCCACCCTGCAACATCAAGTTGTTCAGTAGAAGTAGGGGTATACATCTGGGCATAAAAGGCCAAAATATATCACTTTGCATCCGTAATTTTTTAAATTAAAAGCAAGCTGACCCCAGGTATCATTACTGTCAGTAATTCTCTGAAAGACTTAGAAATTTACTGGAGGAAAACAGAGGTGTGTTAGTTACAATTTCAGCTATGTCCATGCTGATTGTGCTGCACTGCCACAGAGGAGAAATGGGACTATATTGCTAATGAGGGAGATAAGTCCTCAGCAATTACAGGAATAATCTTCTAAATATCTGAACTATCAATCACCAATGAAAGAAAACTGGTGCCTTGATGGAAGAACTATAGAACTCTGAAAGAACTATGGAACACTTACAACTGCTGGAAACAAAATTATTAATAACATACAGATCAATTTCTGCTCCTCCTCTCTGCTCAATCAGCAATATCATAGCAGAGGAGAACTGGGAAATGGAGAAGCCAATAGCTGACTCTTGATTTCTTAAGATATAATTCAATGTCTTCTCTCAAGTTAAATAAACAGTAGTGTGGTCTGAGTTGCTCAACAGGAGAGACTATTTCAAACAAAAAGCAACAAGCACAGAACAAAAGGGAAGGGGAAAGTCAGGAAAAGAAAGATCCATATGAAGAAAAGGGGGACTGGTTGCAAAGGTTGAAGAGGAATATTGTTTATTAAGTATTCCACAGTAAGACACTTTTTAAGTCATTAACTTTTAGGAATAAACAAAGGCTTAGCATTCTATGTAAATGAAATTAGGGCAAATTTGTGAAAGAAAACTTTTAGTGTTATGACAAATAGACAGCAAACCATATTCTAGAAATTAATACCTTGCATGCATGTGCATTAAGTACTTCCTAAATTATAAATACCGAGAAATAAATGAGCATTCCTGCAAAAGACATGGATTTGTCCTCCTAGCTCCATTTAAGAAATACAAATAATCTTGAAGACTGACTAGGTTTGTATCCCTTGTGATATTTCAATTAAACATCTGGTGGTCTTCAATGTGTATTTCCACATTTCAGTTGAATCTAAGTAAGCTTCCTGAATACATCAATATTTAATTTTGCAACAAAATAATCCAGTAGTGGTTCAACTTAAATTTACTGGGGCTACATTCAAAGCCTTTATTTTGGTTTAGCATAAATGTCAGTCGTTTTATTACATGCTCGAGAATGTCCAGCAGGTACACTCAGAACATATCTCTAGTGCTGTTTACTAGTCTCCTCCACCTGTAGAAAAATCATCCCAAAACAGCAGATAGTTCCTATGCCTACTTCTCCGTCACTTTAGTGAGAGATGTATGGTTGGGACAGAAGTGGAAAATCAGGTTCTGCATTTTCAATTTAAAGGTGTTAATTAGCCTAAAGTCTTAGATTACTTGTACTTGTTGTGGTATTAGAATCCCTATCAGCTGACTCTTCTTTTACTCCTTTCCCGTCAACATACTTCATTGCACATTCTTTCTGAGTGTCTTCAAATCAATATTCAAATCTAATCATCATGAGCCAGAAATGAGGTTGATTGCGGATGTTGACTCCAAGATCGTTGGCCCCAAGAACATGTCTTTCTTGCCGCTGAAGAGTAATTAAAAGCATCTGGGAATGATAAGAGAAACTGGAGCAGATGGCTTGCCGTCCCGGAACCCATGCTGCCAGAAGGGGGAACCTGCTGCACATCCTTGAGAGAAAGCCAGAAGTACAAACTACATGAGGCTATAGAAGCTAAAACTCAAAGGTGTAGGTCTTGAGGCCCGCACTTCATTTTCTTTTACTTTGATGCCATTTCAGACGAGTTCCAGACTTCCAGCTGAGAACAGAAACATGTTCACACAGCTATTCGGCACAAATAAGTGAAAAAAAAAATCAATATTAAAGACAAGGGTCAGATTAATGAAGGGAGGATTAACCCTTTCCAAGATCTTGCAAATTACATATGCTACATGCTGCTGAGTGAGCAGAAGGCTTCTTCTGCTTATGCCTTCCAGCTTGGTCCTCCTATCAATGTTGTGGATATACTTGTACTTGATTGAAGCTCCTTAGCTTTACAGTTTAATGATTACCGACTAACATTTCAAAAACTTGTTACAAAGCAGCTGCATTTTAATGTAATACCACTCACAGTACGGAACTTTAGGCACACGTGGCTTTAAAGAGGCTTCCCGCCTCCCCCCTCATTTTACATTATAGAGAACCAATGACACTAAAACACACGGACACAGCCTTGATGTTTTGTGTGACATCACCGAGCTACCGCAGCACCGGGGAACTGCAGAGAGCCGTGCTTGGGTCCTGTGACCTTACGATTCCCGTTTACACTGTTGATGCACAGCACTAAGCCAGATGGCTCTGGAAAGCCAGGTTGGCCCTTAGTGAGCAAACACTGCCCAAGCTGGGGCCGAAGCGAGCATTAACATTGTTGCTGTCATCACGCAGAAGTGCCCCTGTTACAAACCCTACAGACCGAGCTGAGCACCGGCTGTCGGACAGCGCGGGAAGGGGCCAGGGTCCTCCCCAGCGGGCTCGCCTTGGCAGCCGCAGTCTCAGACCCGCCGGGAACTCGCCGGGAACCCGCGGGGACGCCCTCGTGCCGCCGCCGGGAGCATCCCATCGCCGCCTACATTGCCCGGCAGCCCCGCGGCCCACGGGAAGTGTCGTCCTGCCGCATCCGGGGGCGGGATCCGGCGGAGCGTGTGTCGTGCCCGGTGTGGCGCGGGCGGTGGGTCGCGGCCGGGCCGGGGGCGGGGGCTCGGGAGGCGGCGGTCGCCCCTGTCCCGCAAACTGAGGCGCTTCTCTGCCCACAGGTGCGGCCATGGCGGACTCCACGCAGAACGGGCCCATGCCGGGCGGGGCCGGCGGCGGGGCCGTGGTAAGGAGCTCCCGGGCCCTGGGTCCTGGGCCCGCCGCGGTGCTTCTCCAGAGGCGGGGTAGGCCGTGGGGGGTGCTGGTCCTGCTCCTGCTGGAATCGCAGCATGGCATTGCCCGCCAGGATGCGGGCAGGGGGGAGCAGCTCTCGCTTCCCGATTGAAAGCGTGCTGTTGGTGCGCCGCCGCTCCTGGAAGTGTCTCAATCAAAAGTAATTCGGTGTGGCAGCATCTGTATTTCACAGAATCATAGAATATGCTGAATTGGAAGGGACCATCAGGATCGAGTCCCGCTCCTGGCCCTACACAGGACCATTCCCAAGAGTCACACCATGTGCCTGACATGAATTATCCTAATGATTCTCCTACTCTGTCAGGCTTTGTGCTGTGACCCTGGGGAGCCTGTTCCAGTGCAGAACCACCCTCTGGGTAAAAAACTTTTCCTGATATCTAACCTAAACCTCCCGTGACACAGCTTCATGCCTTTTCTGTAGTTATATTGTGCAGGGAAGACACTAGATCATGATATGAAGATGCTTGCAGGTAAGTTAGTTTCTGGTCATTTCCATAGAGACACACTAGGAATAGAGGAAAAGAGGAATCTCCAAAAGGTGGTTCAAATTCGGAAAAAAACTTGAACTCTTTCAGGTGCACGGAAGCAAATGTTTTGACTCTGAGGCACATAATAGCCAAAAGCATGCTGTGTTTTGTTAGAGCCTTTCTGGTACTGTGGCTGTATCAAGACGGAGGAGGGCTGTGATTAAGAAGAGCTCAACAAAAGGAGATGTGCAAGGATCCTGTAAAAAGCTTTTGCTTTTTTGAGGCCAAGAATATGTAGGCCAAAGCTATGCCACTTTCCTTGTAATTATAAGCATGTAGTTATGCTAACTTTACCTGACCCTTTATTTTTTTCCCCTCGCTGAGAATTGTGGAGATTCAGCCCAAGGTGTGTGCAGTGTATTTTAAAAGGTACCTTGAAGCAGTAGATGCAAAAATCAAGTCTGGAGACCTTATGTGGTAACATTTGTAGAGCTGGCTGTTTAGTGAGGTCGATTTGAATAGAAAAACTACTCTCCCAGAAGTTCTTACCATTGTATTTGTTTGTAGTGTACAAAGGAGCCTCTTGGATCTGAGGAAGCAGAGCTATTTTTGATCTGGAAAGTAGCATCATATGAGTCAAGTATCACAGAACAAAAAGCAGCTTTCTACTTCAAGCTATAATTTGCTTATATTCAAGGTTGGAAGAAGATTTGCAATTTAATATAACAGGGAAGAATGCTCATTTTATGCAAATATTAACATACAAACATTAACATTATGTTGGCATTGGGTTTTGTTTTTTTGTTTTCCAACGTAGCAATTTCTGATGGCTAACAAGTTGGATACAGCAATGTGGATTTCCCGCTTGTTCACAGTTTACTGCTCAGCTTTATTTGTCCTGCCTCTTCTAGGGTATGTACTGTAATACTGTAAAATAGCACTAAAAATTTATGAACCAGAGTCCCTTTGCACAGAACTATTTTTCACATAAGGGTAAATTGCTGTTATTCAGCTTACTTGGATGCTTTTTGTCAGGACAGCTTACAGATTTTAGATTGGTTTAAAACACTTTTAGATGTGTTTGGAAAATGTGTTGAGCAGCTGTAAAGTAGCAGTAAATGCATGATTTTGTGTGTAGTTATGGAGTAATATATTGAGTTGTTTTACTTTAGGCTCCTGTAGTGAGTCAGTGTTACCAGTTTTTGAGTTGTATTTTGTAAAAAGTGCTTTTGTACGATAATAGAAATACTCAGGTGTTGTGCAGCTGTGATGCAATTCTCAAGGGTGGAAGAGTTCTGAGCTTGGTTTATATGGTAACGTCTCCTCTGATGATTTGCAGGTTGCATGAAGCAGCAAGCTTTTATCAGCGTGCCTTGCTGGCAAATGCTCTTACTAGTGCCCTCCGACTGCATCAAAGGCTACCGCACTTTCAGCTTAGCAGGGCATTTCTGGCCCAGGCTTTGCTGGAGGACAGCTGCCACTACCTGTTGTACTCCCTTATCTTTGTGAATTCCTACCCTGTTACAAGTATCCTTTACTTGTGTCATCTTGCTTATGTTTTTAAATTTATTTAAAATTTGGTTCTTTTCATCACCTGTGCCATGTTTTGAAAAACTAGTTTGAACTAATTTGTTTGCTATTCATAGAACATACTCTGTGTAAAATACGAGAGGCTTATGTTGATCGATCCATATTCAGTTTAATCAGCTCTATGATTAGTGCACTACAGACTCTGACTACTTAGATTTTCTTTTACTGAGACTTAAGTTCAGTGGATTTTATGACCAGCCTCAAGTGATACTTGGAAAAATTGGTAATTTTCATTTATTGCCAGTACAGGGTCTAAATATGACTTCTCACTGTAGCAGGACATACGTCATGTAGAGAGACAATTATTCAGTGGTAGCTTTCTTAAGTAAGTTATTAAACTGATAAAGTCTGCAAGAAGTACTTTCCCTGTGGCTTGTCAAAGGTGACATGTCAGAACTGACTTTATGCCACGCTGTGTATGCTTCACATCTGACTCTTAAAATCTCTCTGGCAGAGGAGTGTCAGTGTTCTTGCTCTATGAAATGTGAATGGCTGGCAACTGCATGTTCTTTGGTAAAGAAATTAATTTTGTAGCATCTTTTAATAAAAAAATATTATGACTACATATACTTAATAGATTTCAAGTAATAACCTCACGTGTGTCTTCCGTGCAGAAAGAATGCATTTGAGGAGAAATGCACTAGTGTGTACTGGTATATGTTATACCTTTGCATACTTGCAGACACCCATATTTTGAAGTTAATAAAAATGTATAGCAAAGAGGTGTAAGAAGCAAAGGGAAGAGCTATATAGATACTAGACTTATACATATCTTCATCCAGTATAGGAAATATCCAGCCAACCTCTTGCAAAGAGCCACCAAACTATGACTCGTGTAGTATAACATCATGGAGAAATGAAGCGTATAATTTTCCTTATTGCTTATTTCAGTGAGTATTTTTCCAGTTCTGCTGTTTTCATTGCTTCATGCTGCCACATACACAAAGAAGGTTCTTGATGTAAGTATGATATGATATATGTTACGATTAATACTGTTGATATTCTTGGGGTTTATAAACAGGTTTAAGTTGCAGCTATGGTTTGGTTTCCTTTGGCTGTGCTAGAGGAATTAGAGTGAATTTGTAGGGTGGGATATCAGCATAGAGAATCTGAGAAGACTTTTTTGAGTTGGCTGGGTTTTGTGCTTTGTTTTTGTTTCTTTTCCCCTTTTGTAATGACTCAATGATATGTTGGAGTTGACACTGATTATTTTTCTTCAAATGCTTTCCTTTGAAGGAAACAGAAGCTGTGTAACAATTAAGTTGAAACATAAGACATGTCTTTTTCAAACTAAACCATAGCTGGTGAATTTTATTGTTCTTTCTCAGTGGTAAGGTAACTAACTACAGGATGAGACTAGCAAGCAAAATACTTGCCAGTTGGACTTGCTGCTTAATGCACTGCCTTGCGCAACTTAATGTAACTCCAGTCTTTGGTGTTCCTAACTGGACTATCTTGCTACCATGTGTCAAGGTTTAGCCACCTAGTGGACAGAACAAGGCTTGTGGCTCTCTCTGTGCAGTTGAACCTAAAATGAGTGCATGAGGGGATTGCAACACCTGATGTTTTTAATTGAACTCTTTGTAAATTATGGAGTTCCAAGCCTACGGTTTTCTTTGGGATATTAATCTCAATTCTGGTAAAGTTAAAATGCTGAAATGTTTTGTAAATGACAATTGTTTGTATTTTGATTTCTCTGTGCTAGTAAAGATAGGTGTAACTCGTATTTTTTCTGTAAATAATTTTTTCTTCTTTAAAGGCACGAAGTTCAAATAGTTTGCCTTTTCTGAGAAATCTCTTAGAGAAACTGAATGCTAATCAACAGAATATTCTAAAATTCATTGCTTGCAATGAAATTTTCCTCATGCCAGCTACAGTTTTTATGCTCTTCAGGTAAGAATTACAATAAATATTTAAATAATTAGAAACTTGCTACACAAGATTACTTTTTGCAAGTTAGTTCTCTGGATCATACTGCTGCACTTGTGTTGTTCTGGCTGACCAGGGCTTGAGCTTCAAGTAAAATTTATTTAATTCTTGGCTTCTTAAGTTGGTGCATCACGACATCGAAAGCATTCACTATGATATAAGGGGTCACAGAAAAACCCTTCTCTTTCATAGCCTGGGTGACATTGTTGAGTCACATTGAAATTTTTGGGGCTTGCAATTTGCATTTGCCTGCATTTCCATCAGTACACTGTTCACTAAGTTTAATTTTGGTTGGTTTAACAGAATATTAAGATCTTCAGCATCACTGAAAGTAAGCTCTTAATTTTGGCAATTAGATTTCAGAAATTTAGGTGGCATGAAATAGTGTGCAAGCAGTAGTAGGTTGGGTTCTCTCCTGTGTTACTTCTGAGCATTGACCCTTGCAGGTTTTTTTTGTTCCATTTGGTTATGCCTGCAGTGCATCCTGTTGAATTAGTTTTAGGGATCTTGAGCCATATGCGTGTACCTATCCTACTGAAGTTGTATAGGTATAATGACCTGCCAGTCACTGATGTGTGGGTTGTTGCCTTTTAATATTTGGAGAGGGAATACACCGTTTGTTCTATACAAATTATTGCATGGTGAGAGCATTTGTCTTGAGTGGTCTCACAGGCAGTGGAAGGAAGGCTTTATCTTCTTGGAAGTTGACAGAAAGCATAATTTGTCTTTATCTCTTGATATGTCAGCTGAGCGCTTCAATGCTTCAGGCCTCCAGGATTCCATTTCATTTACGGCTGCTTACCAACTGTATCCACTCTTTATCCAGTATTGAAACTTCCAAGTGCTTTGAACTTCTCTTTGGGATAACTTTCTTTTTTTTTTTTCTTAGTGAAATATTTCTACTTGATATGTCATCTAGTAGATACTGAAGTTTATAAAAGATCATGCCAAATTTAAAACCATATAATGTTTAAATGCAGCTATTGTGAGATTTTGTTCTTTTAATTGTTTTAGTATGTTAAATTGCTTGAAAATAGTGTACAAGTTCAAAATTTCCTCATTCTTTCCTCTTGTAGCTTGCTTTCCCTTTCACTTTATGTTTTTTTTCTCCTGAGTAAACATATTGTTCATACTTCAAGGAGTTCTCCTTCCTGGAACTGTGATATTCAACTTCAGATAGAACTTTTCAATACCATGTTTTTCAAAGCAGCTTCAATCACTAAAACTTACAGCATTTCTGTGCTTTGCTGTGTGTGGTTTGTATGCTATGCTTTCACAGCTTTATAGCACCATCATGTGAAACAGCAACTTTGTAAAATATCAAAACCTAATGTCAGTGTAACTGAAATAACTGGATATCAGCTTTGCATGTCTGAATACATCTGTAATTGTCTCCAGTGTGTTCTGACAAGTTTTGCACAAGATACTAGAAATATGGTCTAGATAGTCAAAGTGCTGTGAGTCCCAGTTAGTTGCTGTAACTGGACTTCTTATGTCAGCCAGTTTCCATGCTTGACCAACAAGCTTTTTCTTGGTACTGAGCATATGTCCACCATAATTTCTGTGGTTCTTTGCACACCACCAGAAATGGCACATATATGTAAAAAAACTTCGTAAGTATAAAATCAGTACTAGAACAGCACTTCTTTAAGTGCTTGATTGAGCAGTTTTATTCTATAATGTAAGTTTCTGCATTTGTAAGTGTATGGTTATGTACTTTTTCTTGTCAGATCTAGATTTTCTGAACAAATGTGACCCAAATCTAGCTCTTTTTTGAACCCAAGTAGTTTGCTTGCTTTTGTTAGGAAAAATCGGGATTTTGGTGTGTGTTT
>VXAY01003249.1:714400-727063 GCA_013399855.1 Oxyruncus cristatus | reverse complement strand
TTTTTTTTTTTTTTTTGTCACTACTAAGCTCTACTGACCTATTCTCTTTCAGTGGACAAGGGAGCCTGCTCCAGCCATTCATTTACTATAGGTTTCTTACATTACGCTATTCTTCTCGGCGAAATCCGTACTGTCGGTAAGTAATAATTTGATTTCAGAAGTTAGTGTTTAACTGCGTAGTGCTCAGGCATTCGGAACCTTTTCATTCTAAAATGAATGCATAACTCGTAGTACTAAAGCTGCAGACGGTAATTTTAGAATGCGAAATACACCTGGATGTTAAATAAAACCCTGGCTGGTTCAAGGTTATATTTATTTTGTGTAACTGATCAGAAATGTACCACCGTTCTTGAATGGGAGCTTTGAGAATATGCTTGTGTAATTAAAAGTACATTTTGGGAGAAGAAAGTCTTTCTTATCAGAAAGATATCCTTAGTTTTAGATTTTCAGGTATGTCTGAGGCTAAGTCTGTATATGAATAGGCACTTAAGAACTTGTGTAATATTGACAGAAAAAAATCTGTAGATAAACGTGCTCATTACCTCCTTTAGTTAAATTCACAAATCAGCTTAATTATATTTGAAATAGAACTTACTGATTTTGAAAGTTGGTCAAGCCAATATTGCTTTAGACTTTGAAACCATAAATGTTTGTATGAGAGTTTTCTCAGGTCAGTTCTTTCTTAGTTTTCTTATGACAAGCATTGCAAAGCATAAGATTTTTGTGAACATACCTTCCAGTCTAATCATTACTTGATTAGAAAATGGTTTGCTAAAGTGTCAAGGAAGTGGCTTTGGCTGCTGTGATATGTGAAGACAAGTCTGAGAATCATAAGCTTAATTGCCTCCTTTTCCCTACCATTTTGTAAAAAATTATTTGTTCCATCCTGGTACTTTTTTTTTTTTTTTAAACAACAAAAACAAAAGCTATGAAGTTGCTTTAGTATCTAAAAATCATCTAAGCTGTGCAATACTAAAACTGACTTTCAATAGAACTAGTTTATCCAAAATGTTCTGCTGGCATTTTTATGGTTTTAAGGGAAACTGGTGATCTGGATGTTATTTCTTATGTCTGTCTTCTAATAGTTGCTTCTAGAGTGCACTGTTGTTGCCTATTGGCAAGAAATAGCACACATACACAATTGCCTCCCAACTCCTTACACTATTTGTGATAAAGCATTATTCTTTCCTCCTCTTTTTTTTAATAGTGTCTTTTTGTTTTGGCTTGAAGGTGGAATTTTTCTGCTGTCTTTATTTCAGCACTTCCAGCCAAGGATGGATCTAAAGTTAATTAAAATGTTAATGTTTAAAAGCCAAGAATTCTGAAGCTCTTGCAAGACACTGCAATACTGAGTTGGTCCAAAGAACTTGTTAACTAGAGTGTGTGTGATGTTAAGGAAAGAAGTGAATGAAAAAGACAGATCTAGATAATGCTTCTGATAAATGCTGTAGGATTTTAAACCTCTCTTTAAATCTGATTTTTTCAGGACTCTCTTCACCGAGCTCAGGATTGTTGTTGAACACTTAATAATGAAGCCCTCGTGCCCTGTTTTTGTAAGAAGACTATGCCTCAGCAGCATTTCCTTTATAAGCAGATTGGCACCAACTGTTGCATAGCCAAATTTCAGGCAGTCGTGTTTTGTGAACATTACGAGCAGCTGGCACTTCTGCTGATGATTAGAAATTTCTGATTTTACACTGATCTCACTCCAGGCTGTATAAAAATATGTATGTGCTTTTCTTGGAGATAACATGAAATTTAGCATATCAAAACCAAATAATGGAAATTTAAAATTACTGTGCTATATTGTTAATTGGTGAAAAAAATTAGCTGTATCCTTTCTAAAACGTACTCAGTCATGCAGGGGTTTGTACGGGTTGGTTTGCTTTTGTTTTTTTTTTTTTTGAATCAAGGATTGTTTGAGATTGATTAAAACTCTAAGAGGTCTATGCTTACTTGGCTTATGTTAGCTGGAACTATAGCTACTGTAGGATATCTCCAGTGGATAGCAGTTGGTACACATACCTATGCAGTACACTTTGGACAGTATTCTTCTGCTCACTAAATGTATCTCTAGAACTATTCTGTCCAATTTACTACACTCAATGTAGAGATATGGCCCACTTTGAAGTTAACACAAGGGATTAAAATCTATCAAGCTGACACAGATAACACCTTTTCTGAAGGAGTGGTTATTTTTTTATACTACTTAAAAAGAACTCTTCCAAGTTCCTACCTTGTGACGTAGTCTTACATTACACTATTGGAAGAAATAGCAAGACCCTGATCACAGAAAACTCTTCAGTTTTCTTGTCATAACAAGATGTTTTACCAAGCCAAACTGCTGACCTGAAGGCTTTTAAGCCAAAGATGTAACTTTTAACCATGTCTCCAATGAACTAATCAATGTAAATGAAGTAACTTTTGCAGACTCATTGCAGATTTGTTTTTATGTCCACACAAATTTGAGACTGCAGGAATTCAAGCATGTTAGCTTTTTAGAAAATTAATCTGTAGCTAGCTCTATGTAAATTGTTATTCCAGTTTCTGAGAGTCTCATTGTGATGGGAAATTTGCATAAAGGATTGAACTTGTTTAGGCAGCTTCTGAAACAAGTGGGTGTAGGATTTTGTGGCATAAATCCGTCTGATGACTGACCTGAAGTCACGTCATGGCTACAGAAGTGAATATTGAGTGCTGATTATGTATTCACCCAGCAGCTGAAAAGTAGATTGTGGAAAAATAATATTATCTGTCTGAACAAAACTTCTTTCCATAAATTCAAGGCAAAATATTTGCCTAATCTTTTGTAGTTAATGTTAGTATTCTAATTGCATAAAATTAAAGGGCCTTTTGTAAACTTCTATAGCACTGAACTTAACTATTCTTCCATGGTCAGAAAAATCTTAGGTGAAACTTTTTCAAAAACAGTCTTGAAGTAGAGTATTTTCCTGTAACTATTGAGTTATCTTGTTTGTGATGTGGATATCAGTCAGACTTTTCAGTTGTATTAGTTTGTTAGATCAGAGCCATGTATTTATAAACTTATTTCATTTTTTTGCTCAACCTCTTGGTATCGATGAACGACTTGCTAATTGAATATGATATTCCTTGATGAATTGTCTTGCTCTCTGAACGTGATTAGCTGTTTATAGAACACTTGCACACTGCAGAAGCAACTGCATGCAGTAATGCTCTACAGCTGCTAAAGACTTGCGATGAGTTTCACTATATGTATATCCTGTAATTTGAGGATTTTATAAAAACTAAAATTTCTACTACAATAAAAGGAGTGTTAAATGTAACTTGCTAGGCTCTTCAAGCTTATTTTCTCTTTAACAGAACATACTGATGCTTGAACCTGGAAGTTGAGCAGAATGCTTTCCTGTGTGTATGTGTGCATGTTCTTATATTCCCACTGCTGCTTTTGAATTGGGATATAATGTCTTGTTCTAAATTATCTTATAGGGAATGTTTGCCTTCTTAAGCGCAAAAATGTATGACCCTTTCCTTCAAAATCTAACCCCAAAACAAGCACTGCAACAATGGTATCTAATGAGAGCAAAAAGTCTAGACCTACTTATTACTGTTTCAGTTCCTCGGCACAATCCTAGACCCTGTTCATGTTACACCATGTGTTTGTAGAGTGGTGACCTCGGAGTCTCTTCAGCTCTTTGGACCAATGTGATTTAAAAATTTTAATTTGGTCATCTAAGTTGGTCCCCCATGCTGGGAGTGGAAGGCAAATAAATCTGTAATTAATGTAAGCAGAATAACATGTTACCTCTGAGCAAACTTTTGTGATCTGACTGCAGTTTCAGGTGCAGCCTACTGTTCCTTAATTGTATGATGTTATTAAATCAGAGATGAGTCTGATCTGGATCCGATATATTGCAACTCTAACTGAAGGATGTTAAGTCTTGAGATCCAACTCTAGGAATGGATGAGAAATATTAAAAGGAGTAAGTGAATGACAATGAGTTAGTTGAGAGTTGGAAGACAGTGCCATGATGTAGAACTTAATTGTGGAAACTGAATTTCTTGTTAACTCTTTCCACTAAGTGTTAAAAATGGACGCCTTAAAGAGGAGGAAGATGTTTCATAAAGGGGATTTGATTTGATATGATTTGGCTAGTATATTTTTGGCTTTGCAAGGATTTGCTTGACAATAAGTGACTTGTGGCCTGGGAAAACTTAACTTGCCTGACATGCCAGGAAAACATGGAACAATGTTATAAGAATAACGTTCAAACCAAATAAATATGGCAACTGACCTGTACTCTGCATCAGCTGTGATTTTCACTGCAGCCTTTTGGTTGCCTAAGCGATAACCCTGCATTTCCTCAATACTGGCAAAAACATTCTGTCCTTGTGCCTGCTTACTTGCCATGGTTTGTGACTGCTTCTACACTAACGATTAAATTAGATGTGAATTGCTGGTTGTATCCTTATAGCTTGAGGTTTTCTGGTGAAGAGAGCTGTATGTTCATGCTGCTGTGCTGTCAAATCTAGCTGTGCTATAGAGGCTGTGACAGAAGTCTGTGATCGTAGAGAAATTTTGCAACTGGCCATAAAATTCCGGTGAACCCCAAATGTGAAGCAGAAGAGTTTTTATTTTACTGAAAGGTTACCTACCTGCTGTTAGGTAACTGTTTCCACTGGTATAAATTGCACTGGTCATTGTTTTTTGTCATCTCAGCTTTTGTAAGATAAGTGCTGTTGCATAGATTCTGTGAGTAGACCCACCCCTTGCTCTGTACAAATAAGTAGAAGTGATGCTCCAGCATAACAGTTTCTGTTCTCACCTGTAGGTAAAGTATCAAGAGCCATTGAGACTTTTGGAATAGCTAATGCCAGCTGGGATTTCTTAAATACCAAGTAACTCACCAGTACATCCATCCTTTCCTTTATTGCCTTCTATTTAATTTTATATTTTCATTGTAATATCTATGCTGTCTGTTTTATATTTTGCTCCCTTACTTGATGGATGCTTAAGGCGAGCGATATCCGTTAATATTTTAAGTTGCATGTTTTAGGGATTTTAGAAAAAAAATCCATTACAATCGTGAGCCACTATTTCTTCCAACAGTTTTTGAGCTGCTAACTATATGTTATAGTACTGTCCAAAGAAATAACGTGTCTGGTTATTTTGTACAGTCTGTGTTGGACTGTTTTTTCGTTAGGCACCTGTAGTGCAACATTTGCCGTACAGATCCCATGTTTATTAAGGAAGTATAGTTCTTGTCCATTTTACAGACAGGAATGGAGACATGGAAGAAAGAGCACTTTCCTGAGGGGGTGTAAGAGGTCCGGCAGAGCAGGAAATAGGACAAAGAGAGTTGGACAAGTGCCCAGAGGAAACTGATTTGTTTCTACACCACATATGACTTGTTGGTCCTGCTCCCAAAATTATACCAACTGCTGGCTTAAATACTTAAAAAAGTACTGTACCTTACAGTGCACAGATTAAAGGCAGAAAAGACATTGAGGTAGACAGCATGCCCTTTAAAGCAGTATCAAAAATTGATTTCCACGTGCAAGAGCTAGGTATGATCCGTTGTATCATCATCTCTGCACTGATGAAAAATAATGCAACAGAACAAGATGGCAAGCACTTAATGTGCTAGATGGTAGTAGCGGATGCTAATCTTTTAATTGTCTAATTTTTAATTGCTGCAGTGCATCTATTATGGTTAAATTATATATACTGAGATTGGTTAGTGTATCATTGTAACTTCCATTGTGTTGTAATATTTTTAAAGTCACAGGAACAGTCAGGCCTTGCTGTTTTAAATCGCCTTTTAAGGACAGAACCTTAAGCAATCCTTTATTTCAAAGATGCATTTTCTGTATGGATAATGTAATAGAATTTAATCTTAAATGTGGATTCAAGAATCTTTCTCATAAAATGTCAGCATTACTTACTAACTTCTCTGCAGAAGCTAGATCTGTGATAATGGCAGATGCTGTGCAGGTAAGGGAGTTTCATTGCTTACTTCTGTGCCATCCAGATGGTATAAACTTTTAAAATTAATTGAAAAATTCATCTTTTACTTGTATTCAAGGACTGAGGCACAAAATGCTAATGTAAGGGCTCAGAGGGGAAATATAGTTCTCCTGCATATTTGAGAAAATGTGAAGCCCTTTCAAGAAAATCTAATAAACATAATAATCGCAGGCTGCTGACACTAAGGAAAAAGCACCTCATTCGCTCTTTCTTTTATGCAGAGATTTACTGGTCCCTACTGATTTTCAAATTGGATCACTGCAGTAAATTATCCATACCAGTACCTGTGAAAGAAAGCACTGGGATCCATATTTGTTCAGTGCTGTGCTTAAATCAGCAAGAATGATAAATCTGATGGTATGAAATTGGAAATATCAAGGGCTTTTCTCAGTGAATGAGCAAGTATCTCCATTTGTAATTTATTGTGACCCTTTTTCACTGTATGTGCTTTGTATGTCAAATATTTATTTTGAAACAAATTAAATTGTGTTCTGTATTGATATGGCTATGGTTTTGTTCTTGAAATCAGATTGTATATTTTTTCTGGATTTTAAGTATTATCAGTGTTGTGTTGCAAAACAGCACTTGTTTAAATTCAAATCTCTGAGTGACTTTTTACTGACCAACAGCTTTTTCTGTTAAATGTTGTAGGTGCATGTTGGGTGTTGGGTTTGGGGTTTTTTGTGTGTTTGTACGTTTAGAATAGGGTAGGATGCAGTGAGCTATTGGGGCATCTCATTTGCTCTTTCTAGAGAAACAGGAAGATCAATGTGTATGTCAAAACCAAAAAAAACCCCAATCCCTGTCTTTCAGTCATTGGAACTATTCTGCTTTACACCTGGCATAGTTAACCCCAAGTTCTGTGGGAAAAAGTCTACCTATGTGCCCCGTTTACTGCCATATTTTGAGTGCAGGTGTTAATAGATAAAGTTGTACACCTGCGTTTTGGCAGGAGTCCTGTCCTTTTAATTTTAAAATAGGTTATTTTGGGACTGATTACATCCTACTACCTAAGTGTGTGCCACTGCTGAACTGAAAATGAGTTGTGGCTGGTGCTTAAATACTTGGAATATATATCAGTATAATAATAATTTGTTTTGCAATTTGTAAGCAAAATTGTGAACTGGTGTGGTTAATAATGTGACCCTATGTTACCCTCTTCTTGTGGACTAGGCTGAGCTCATTTGTGATGGCACATTTAGTAGCGGATTTCTGTTCAACCCTGATGCCAACCAGCTGGGCTTTATTCTACCACAACTGGCTACCCCTATACAGCTGCGGTTTTGTAAAAACGGTAGTGTGAATTGTATTTTAAGGAGCCATGAAAGACTTTGCTCTTCATTTAAGATTATTTGAGTTTGAGGTCAGACAAGCGAAGTTCTGCAACAGTCCAGACTCCTGCCTCAGGTGAGGAAACTGGTTTCCTTGAACAAGTGCTGATCATGGTATCTTCATTTGATGTACGTGTTCCTATAAATATTCACTCATGATCCTTTGCTAATGTGAAGAGGAAGAGTATGTTAGGTGAAGACACTGCATCAGTCACTGCACAGGAAAATCAATCAGAAATTAAAAAAGGTGCAGGGCTAGATTATCTGCAAGGGCTAAAGCAAAGTCAATTGTAGTTTTCGCACAGGTAGAAATGCAACAGAAAGAGAAGGAAGAAGAATGGGGATAAAAATAATGAGAACTCAGAAAAGTTCATCTCTGTGCTAAAAAGCGGTCTGGAAATCCTACTGGGTGTTCTGTTGCTTTCACAAACCCCAGTTCACCATTCATGGTTTCATGCAGTCAGAATCCTCTTGATAGTACTTAAGTTTTCGAGCTGCAAATTATTTTGAATTTCTTCTCTATTAAAATACTGTTGGAATAGCATGTTCAGATGCTGCTACATTGTACATGAACTGACAGGCTAATCTTGGTTTGCTTAAAATGGAAAATAGCTGCAGTGGAATTATGTATTCTTCTCTATTATGTTTGAAGCTCTTATAGTGGAAAAGTAAAGAAATAAATACTTTGGTCTATATTATTAATGGGCTTCTTGACTTTTTTTTCCCTTTTGTCTTTCTGTGTTGCTTTGCTATGTTTTTCTCTTGGCAATCTGGTGGAAGATTTTGTATGTGCAACTGCATGGGGTTTTGTCCTAATGTATGTTAGCATAGAACATGATATTTGTAATGTAGCATTTTAACATTTTTTGATTTACTTTTTTTTCAATTTAGAAAATCTGAGCAGTGTTTTGAGGTGACAGATGTTTCCCCCTTACAATCCCTTTCAACATACTTTCTGCTGTAGCAACCTCAGTTAGGTTCTGACTAAATTGTGAATCCTTTCAGTGATAAAGTTTAAATCAAAGCCATTAATAACAGCTTTTTTTGTAATAGCAGATGGAAATCTAGGATTGACTTTCTGAATTTTCATGTCCACTGGAATTTTCAGTTGTGTAACTCTACAATACAGAGAAATATTGAAACCTTAGAAAATTACAGTTATACCATCAAGCATTAGTTCAGATGTTTGAGCATCCAGTGGTTCTATTTCTAATTATCTCAAATTATCACTGTGGGGCAGAGGTAAGGTGTTTAGTTGCATCAGTGTGTGTGTATGCTTACAGCAGCAGCTAAATGAGTAAATAAAACATAATATTTTGAGGGGGTTTTTTGTATTTGGGTATTTCCTTTGCACTTTATGATAAAAAAGCCTCTTCCTGCCCTCTGTCAGCCTTTTCTCTTTGCAGTGTTACACATTTATAATGGAAATAGTTTTTAAAGAAGATTCTTGCACTGCACAGGTCCTTCTAATATCCTGCCTTTATGCACTTCAAAAGTACTGATCAAGCTTATTTAACATTCTTGTAATTCTTTTTTTTTTCTTACAAGCAAAAGAATCAAGCTGCTTTTAAGCTTGTCCTTTCTTTGGTCATTTAAGGGATTATAGGACAGATGGGGTAGCAGGAGACTGGACCTGATGATGCAAGAAGCTTCCTCCAGTCCTGCATTTTTATGCATGTCTGCATATTACTGTAGAGAATAAGAGTATTTTTTTTTGGTGTATTATGTACTTAGTATTGTTTTTAAGAATTTTAAACTAGCTTTCTGCTTTAGGATGAAGGTAAGCACTGCTAACCTTAAGAGTACTTTTTCCTTACTCAAAGGGTGGAAATTTTATTTGATATGATTTGGTCATATGAAATGAAATTGAATTCCTCCTTCTTGTGCTCATTTTATTCCAAACCACTGTCCTCTACTGGCTGGTTTGCAACTACGAAGCTAAACGTTTTAGTAATGTAATGTGCTCCTCATGAGTCTACTGGCTACAGGAGAGTCATTTTCCATTTACTATTCCCAGCAGAATAATGCTTCTTTATGATTTATTTTCCCTTGGCACTCAGTAGCTGCTGCTGCTGCTGCTGCTGCTGCTGGGTTGAGTACTGCTGCACCCAGTTCAAAAACTGCACGTGACTGCTGGTGTTCAGGTAAATGAACTGCATGTGAATAACTGCAAACACTTATCCATGTGTATGAGAGACACAAAAGGCAGCATATGATGGGAGTCCTGAAAAGTAATTTAAACCATATTAAGTCATTACCATCAGCTCTTGCTGTGGATCTGGGGACATTTCAAGTATCTTCCACTGTATGAACCTGAAATATTTAATGAATTTCAGATTAAGAAATATTCAAATTGGCTTTATATTACTTCATTTTTCATATAAGGAACACTAAAATCCTTCACTGCTTATTAGCCTTCACATATCACCGATTTCTTGCTAGGCAGTAATATTGGAGAATTTCATCATGATGGACTGTTTTAATCCATCAGCTCGAGAAATCCGATCAGTTACTTAGTTATTTCAAATAAAGAGGAACTAGGAAAAAAGTTTCCAGAGATCTCTATTTCAATCCGGTCACCTGTCTTTCTTGATCTACAAGCAGTTCTACATAAACTTTTCAAGTGTCTCCATAAAACAGGTTCTAAATCTTAGAAGGTTGTTACCACAGTCCTTGTTCTTCCTGAAGACCTGGTAAGGCAACTTAAACTTATAATTTTTTATAGGCAAGGTAATATGCTGTATACAAGAAGTTTCTAGAGTGTTTGCAAAAGGAGGCCTGAGGAAATGACTGATATGGTAGCCAGCCTCCTTCCTTGTATGAGCAATAAACCCAGATCTTCACACAATTGGTATATGAGCAACCTCTGTCCCCTAGACAGAGGTTCAGATGGCACAAAAGCCCATGTACAAGCATGGTATATAGACATAGGACTTTTTTATCAGTTCAGCATTTAGCAACTTGAACAGGAATGAGATTTTGCCCTTTTTTTTTTTTTTTTAACTGGCTTGATATTATGAAATAGGAGCTTAAAATAGACATTGAATAACCATTATTCAAAATTAAACCTTAGGATGCAATTCCAACTATATTGAATGAAAACAAGATCTCACCAATTTGCTTCGTCTGTACATAGTAGTCCTTGCCACAGGCAAGAAGTTGTTACATGTAGTTTGAATGTGCCTAGATACCCTATCATTTAGAGTGTTTCTGTATTCATTGCTAGTGATTGATAACTAATGGTTAAGATGCTCATAAATAAGGTTGATATTTTTTTCTTAGGATGCTGCAGCTGCATGCCACGAATCTTGATAATTCATTATCAATTGCTTTATGTACTTGGCTATCCCATGCAGAACAGGCTGTTATTGATGCTCTTTTGCTTGTTTTTTGTCTCCATCAGTTTTCAGTGTTCGTCAATATAAAGGGTCACACAGAGCAGTTGATCATGTAAATCCCAGTTGGTATCTATTAATCTGTCTATGGCATTTCAGTTTTATTATTTTTCTTCCCATTTCATATTTACCCCAACATAATCAGACAAGGCAAATTCAGTTATTCTTATGGATAAAAGAATATGAAATAATAGTTCCATTTGGTTTTAGAGAGGAAATGATAAACCTAAAGTTAGCATCTCTTCTAGAGTATAGCAGAAATAGGAACTGCAAATGTTTCAAGCACTTTTATCTTCTTTCAAACACCTTTATGTAGGGGAAAAAATAGGGAACTTTGACCTCATGTTTCTTCTTTTTTTTTTTTGCTGTTAGGCTCTTGCCAAAATAACAAGAGGCCAGCAAAACATACATCAACTGCATGTTAGACTCCAACTAAAATAGGTGAATTGACCTCATCTGTGCTACTTTACAACTTGCAGTCTATTAAGTATTTAACTCCATTGCTGTACATCTGGTACTTAATGATACAGCATCTGTTGCAATACTCCTGATTGACTTGGTATGGCTGCAATTGGACTACTGGGAAGATGGGTGTTAATTATTTCATGCAAGTCTTTTACTTCGATCTGCCTCCACTGGGCTTCTAGGAAAACTTGCATTGGCAATGTTACCCAGTAGCTGGGTGGTAAAGATGTGCCAGCAAACCTTGTTCAAAATTTAATTGTGTGTGTTAACGACGGGCACCATTATAACTCTCCTCAGTGAGACGATGCTTTGTGGATTATCAGGTACAGTAATTATCCAAATTCCCTGCCAAGCTAACTTCTGGTGAGCTCCCATGTTCCTCCCAGGGTGCAAATGAAGACAAGGAAGCCCGAGACATTTTCTCAGCATCATGTAAACTAGTATCAAAGCTATTCTGAAAAAAACTTTTATAAAAAAAGTGTGTGATCTGATGTCAGCAGAACTGTTTACAGGCATGGTCCTGAGCCAGGCTGTAGGTGAGCAGTGCAGGAGGAGGCACAGGCAGTCCTTACAACCCATGTGCAGGATCAGCTGCAGGGCACTCTCCCTGGAGAAAGACATCAGTTTTAATCAGATCTCGTTTTATCACCACTGATTCGGGAAGTGCGTTTTAATGGAGGGCTTAGGGTAGGATTTCATTTTCACATAGAAATCATACAAACAGGTTTAGCATATGTGGTTTAATGTTATCGATGTTCAGAGAAGGGCAATAAGGCTGGTGAAGGGTCTGGAGCACAAGTCTTATGAAGAGCAGCCGAGGGAGCTGGGATTGTTTAGTTTGGAGAAAAGGAGGCTCACGGGTGACCTCATCACTCTCTACAACTACCTGAAAGGAGGTTGTAGCCAGGTGGGGGTCGGTCTCTTCTCCCAGGTAACAAGTGACAGGATGAGAGGACATAGTCTTAAGCTGTGCCAGGGGAGGCTTAGTTTGGACATCAGGACGAATTTCTTCACAGAAAGGGTGATTAGACATTGGAATGAGCTCCCCAGGGAGGTGGTGGAGTCACTGTCCATGGAGATGTTTAAGGAAAGACTAGACATAGCACTTAGTGCCATGGTCTAGTTGACATGGCGGTGACCGGGCACAGACTGGACTCGATGATCTCCAAGGTCTTTTCAACCTGATTCTGTGATCCTATAAAAAACCCACTGTCCTACGTATTTTTAGCTGTGCTAACAGACTTAGCACGTAACGTATGTTACACACACCCGTACGCGTTATCCCTCTACTGGCAGCAGTAAATACACAGTCCCTGGACACGAGCTTCTTCCGAGGCGGCGGCGTCCGGGCCGACCTCCCACGGCTCCCCGGGGTCAGGCGCAGGCGCGGCGGGCGGGGCGGGTGAGTCAGCGGCGGCCGCGGGGGGTCCCGCCCGCCCGGACCCCGCGGTTCTCCCGCACATCC
>VXAY01003249.1:669120-714252 GCA_013399855.1 Oxyruncus cristatus | reverse complement strand
GGCGGGGCTGCCGCGGCCTCTACCGCCTGTACCTGCGGTGCCAGGCGGCGCCGCGGCCCCGCGCCTGCCACGGTGAGTCCCGCGGGGAGCCCCCGGCCCACCGCACCGCCCCAGCTGGGGCTCGCAGGGAGCTGTGGTGGAGCTGCGCGCTCGCTTGGGGCACTGCGAGTGCCGGCATTCCTCCCGAGGCAGCGGCGCCGGTCACCGGCGGGCCCGGCGCGCCGGCTGCGTTAAGCCAGTCGGCTTTAAAAAGAAGGAAAAACGTTCGCATTTTTGGAGAACAGGAAGGAAAACGCCTAAGTTTTTGTTGCGAGCGCAGGCCCGGGCCGCGGGTGTCCTCGGCCGGGCCGTGGCAGCCCCGTCTGACGCAAGGCGGGCACGTCATGCCCGTGTTGGGGCTGAAGTTTGCTGGAATTACATAAAATGAAGCGCGGCCTGACAGGGTTTGTGTTGGTGTGAGGAGCGAGCACCGGCTTTTCCTTTAGGCCACAGATCTCATGACATTTGAATTCTCACCAGTTTTGTCCCTCTTCGTGTAGCCACTGGCGGCTGAATTGCAGCAAATACCCTTTAACAGTTTCGTGTGTGTGTGGATGAGTAAGAAAAATGTTCTCTAAACGTGCTGATGAAGTTTACCCTTTTCAACTGCTGCAGTAACACTAAAGCTTAGGAAACAACACGGCTCATCTTGTGCCATATATTTATTGTACTGCTTTATAAAGTGCCCTTTTTGGTGAAATTGTTACTTCGGTAAGGTTCAGGTCAGTGCATACACATGCAGATGCTTTGGTATTGCAGAAGGCTAAGAAAAAGGAGAGCTGTTGAGACTTTTACAGAATAAACATTTCTATAAAGTAATACCTCTTTTGTGACCAGTATGTGTTCATATATGAGTGGTCATGCTTTGCATGACTTGATTTACCAGCACTGCTTAATTATTTTAAAAAAAATTATTTATTCTTTTAGTGAGTGCCTTCCAAAGCAGCCAGTTTCCCTGCTGCATTTCTAGTTGGAGGAGTTATATGCCCTCTCTACAGAAGTGTTTATGTTCCCTAAAAGAAATTGGTTGCTGGTACAGGTTGGTCTGTACTGCGTGCAACTCTACTTTGGACTGATCTTTTGAAATGGAAGATTACCTACCTAGGGTGATTTCTCAATGAGCTTTTAAATAGTGTTTTACACAATATTGTGTGCTTTTCTACATAATTTCTGGAGCAAGTGGGTAATGCACTCAGTTCAGTTTTTCTTAATTGGTAAGCTGTGGTTTGTACAGTGATTTGTACGAAATGGCATCACTGGTGAATAGTTTTGTGGTGGTCTATTTGTTCTTTTATCAATACTTGGTTTTTAAAGATTTTGAGGCAGTATGACTATAATGTGACTTAATGTATCAGTAAGCCAATCTTGTCAGATAGTTTGTTGTTTTTATTTTTGTTTTGTGTTTGTTTGGTTTTATTTGTTTTGTTTTGGGTTTTTGTGTGTGTGGTTTTTTGTTTGTTTGGTTTTGGTTTTTTTTTTACATCCTAGGATCATCCAGAGGTCTTGGGAAAAAATCCACGCTGGACTGTATGTGTAAAAATCCCTAGTGTTAGAATGAAATTTAAAAGTGGATGTTTGAAGAGAGGCAGTGAAATCATGTTATATATTCCAATTTTGCTTTTTTCTTCTTTTTCCTTCCAAAATGATTGTCTGAAACAGCTGCTTTTCTTCCCCTTGTTAGGATGGAAAGCTTCAATGACAAGTGGGAGCCTGTCTTATATTCTGCCTTGCAATCGCCTGCCCTTGCAGTTGATGAGTCAAGTGAGAGTTTATACATCCAATGGTCAGAAAAAAGATCTTGGATCAGAAGATAGAAATAAGTCAACCCATGAAGAAACCCTAAAAAAGGCTGAAACAGGTAGTACTAAGCTAAAATAAAGAGTATTTATAAAAATGTAAAAACTTAATGTATGTAGTGGTAACTTTTTTCTTTCAATTGTGTGATATTACAGTTGCAGAGTTCTTAGTGTTTGTTGATTGTGGGTGTTTATTTATGAATTTCAAATGCATAAGCGGGGAGGAATGCTGAAATTTATTTCTTTGGCATTCTGGTATTTACAGGATTTAAGTTTAGAGGAATCAAGTTTAAAGTGACCAGGATAAAATGTGGATGTTGAAAGGCTTACATAACTTTAAAGGATAAGAAATGGAATGTAGTACTCATCTTTCACCACTTTACTTGCTCATTTGAATTTTTTTAGTAGTATTTCAGGTATGTTGTGTGAAATGAACTGATGATAAAGACTGAACGAATGTGACTGTTGAGCGTTGTGACTTCTGCAGGCCAGGCTATAAATGACTGGTAAAGAAGGTTGAGCTGATTCATCTGCTAGAGCTTTCTAATCTGGTGCTGGTTAGAACTGCAACGCTCACATGAAACATTTGGTACATTGCACATAACCTAGCCTTCCTTGCTGTTCAGTTCAGTTGTCAATCTTGTGCTTGGTAGGTGCTTGTGAAATTCAGAACTGTCTTGTCCTTGCTCCATCATAGCATCCTCTATTTTTGATGCTTATTAACTGTAGGACTGCAGAGATACAGGCTTGGAAGACTACTGTGCTTAAGAGATAACAGATACTTTTTAAAATGAGAGCTGTCTTTCTTTGTGCTTTTGTCTTCAACCAAGTGGTCTTCTAAAGAAAATTTCCTTCTCTTCATTGTCAGGGTAGCAGATATTCCTTCCTTCTTTAGTAACTTGTAAATTCCGGAGTCTTGCAACAGTCTTTAAAAGCTAGTAACTGTAACCAGCTAAGAGTATTACATTCCTGATGTTTGGGAAGTACAGAAGTGAATCTTAAATGTTCTTCAGTTTTGAAGGTTCTATCATATCAACCTCTACTTGTCTGAAAAACAGTGATTGTGAAGTATTCCATGTTTTTCCTCGGTGATGCACTATGATTTTGTTTAGTGTATAAGCTGATGTAGTAGTCTTCAAAAGGGTACTTGATGTACATAGATACTGTGCATGGATATAAGTCTTAATATTTTTATGCCTTTTTTTTCCCCCTCTGAAATCTTGTGACCCCATCTTTTGTTAAACAGCGTTTGTGATATTTGTTTTAATGATATAAATGGTCGTACACATTTTTTGAAAAGACGATGCTACTCAGTTTTTGCTAAGCAGTTTTAGTGGAAACTTTTTTTCTTGCATATTGATGCATCAGCTGTCTGGTGTTTTAAACCAGTTAAGAAAAGAAAGTAAAGGAACAACCAAGGGATTTTTTTTTTGTTTTCAAGTCGAACAGTAACCAATAGGGATGACTGTTTAAAGAATGCTATTTATTTATGGTGCAGCCTTATTTGTTGTGTTCAGCTGCATAGATTTATAAGTGTTACTTTTCCAAGAAAGTAGATTTGAATTGTTATTAGGTGTAGTCCTCAATTGCTGCTAGGGCAGTAACTAACTGCCTGATGGAAAGATAGTTATGTAGTCCAACTTTCAAGAATATCTGATCTTTGAGTAGTTTGAGTAGCATGTTAAGCTAGAAGTATCACATTAATTAACACTAACCTGCTTGAAAAATCTTTATATTTTTAGTATATCACTTTCAGTGCCGTCGTTTTTAATTTTGTTAAAGATTCTGGATGTGTGGCAAACGTCCAGTGTTAGAGAGTGGTAGGACACAAAAGAGCGGATGTGTTGGATTGATGTGTTAGAATTATAGGAATTTTGTTCTGAAAGCTATGTCAAGGTGTATAAGACAAGGCTGCAATATTTGTTTGTGTTTTCAACTAGTACTTCTGGTTTCTAAATAGAATTCTCACTGAAATTACTGGATTTTATAATTTTCCAAATATTAAGATTAAATTAACCACTCTAAATTATATTTTATTGCGAGTTTTTTTTATGGAATCATATCCTTAAGTTTCAAAACCAGCTAAAATACTTTTTCATTCTAGCTTCAGCTTGTTACATAGGAGTTGTGGATTCTAGTTTAAATATTCTGTATTTTAAGGAGCTAACTTTTTGTAAATGAAGAAGCTTCAATCCCTTAAAATTGAATTCCAGCTTGAGAGCTCCGAGATGCTCTGACATACAGCAGTCGTAAGATATAAAAATTTGTCCCAAACTATAAGTACACTGTTAAAAATTTTTGTAAAATTTAGGATACTTTCTGAAGTATGTTGGAAGTTGATGCTCTTCTTAAAGCTGCTAGGAGTCTATTGATTAATGCTGTATTAAATGTCTAATTTTGTGTGGTTTTTTACTGTTTCTGTCTTTGAGAGTTTTAAATGTTGGAAATCTGCCAAATATATTTTAATGGTCAGGGTGAAAAGCAATATTAAGATGTATTCTTATTTTGTTATGTCAACCAAACTCTTTACTTCCATATTTGCAGTGATCTTTACTTTTATTTTACAGGACAAGATACAACCAATGCAGGTCAAAAGCAGTCTTCGCCTAAACAGCCAATTCAAGTAAAAGGTAAAGAAATGTTTACTGCATCGAAGCTTTACGGCTGTCTACTAGTAGTCAAAAAAAGTGTGTAAGGAAACTGTGGTTCCATTTTTAAAACGCTTTTGTATGTCAGATTTGTTTGATACCCATTTGTTTGAAAATGGTTCCTGAAAAATCAAATACAGGAATATTTCTTCTAATTATTCATTTCTCTGTTTTTAATTGTTTCATTTAAGCTCAAAGTTCATCAGGAAAAGTCTAGTTTATTTTCTCATCTGTTATCATGGTCTGTCCTCTTTGCATGTTTTTAGGCATGTTCATTTACCATCTCAGACTTAATGTTGCTAAGCTGAATACTTGATCTTCCCCTATTCCTTGTTCTAAGTCTTCCCCTGTTCTTTCTTAGTACTGAGTTAATCTAATCAGTGTTGCTTCTAAATATATGTTGACCACAGGAACTGCCTAATCTGAGTCCTGTAATATTCCCGTTTGTGTCTGTAGTAACGTGGTGGGTTTGACAGTGGCTGGACGCCAGGTCCCCACCCAAGCTGGTCTGCCACTCTCCTCTGCAGTTGGACAGGGGAGAGAAAATATATGAAATGCTCATGGGTCGAGATAAGAACAGGGAGAGATCACTCACCAAGTGCTGTCACAGACAAAACTGTGGGGAAAATTAGTTTAATTTATTACCAGACAAGTCAGAGTACAGTAGTGAGAAATGAAAACTAAATCTTAAAATACCTTTCCCCGATCCTTCCCTTCTTCCCAGGAATTAATCTTACTCCCGAGTTTCTCTGCCTTTTCGCCCCCAGTGGTGCAGGGGGATGGGGAATGGGAGCTGGGCATAGTTCATAATGCATGGTCTCTGCTGCTCCTTCCTTGTCAGGAGAAGGACTCACACTCTTCCCCTGCTCCACTGTGGGGTCCCTCCATGGGAGACAGTGCTCCATGAACTTCTCCATCTTGAGTCCTTCCCACAGTTCTTAATGAACTGCTGCAGTGGGGGTCCCTCTTGCGTGGGGTGCAGTCCTTCAGGAACAGGCTGCTCCAACATAGATTCCCCACAGGGTCACAAATCCTGCCAGCAAACCTATTACAGCATGAACTTCCCTCTGCTTGGGGCCAGAGGTTCTGTCAGAAGCCTGCTCCAGTGTGGGCTTCCCACAGGGTCACAGCTTCCTTTTGGCATCCACCTGCTCCAGTGTTTGGTCCTCTATCAGGGGCATAGCCTCCCTCACCATGGTTCTTCACCATAGGTTGCAGGGGAATCTCTGCTCTGGCACCTGGAGCACCTCCTCCCCTTCCTTCTGCACTGACCTTGATGTCTGCAGAGCTGTTTCTCTCATGTTCTCATTCCTCTCTCCTGGCTGGAGTTGCCATTGTGCCGGGTGTATTTTTCCCCGTGTTAAATGCATTATCCCAGAGGCGCTACCACTGTTGCTGATGGGCTCAGCCTTGGTCAGGGCAGGTCTGTCCTGAAGCCAGCTGTCATTGGATCTGTCAGACACAGTGGCAGCTTTGGCAGCTTCTCACAGAAGCCACCCCTGTAACCCCCCACTACCAAAGTTTGCCATGCAAACCATGCCAATACAAGCAAAAATACATACTTTTGTCTTCACTTACATTGTTTAAAAATGTAAGTGGGTAAAATAAGGACATAACTTTCTTTCATGTTTTTAATTTGTCATGACTTGATTTCATTCCATCTTTATTTCGATAGTTTTCATTCTTCTATTGTGAGAATTATGCTATTAAAAACTGCTTTTGATCACTCCTAGCCTTCTGTGTATCAAAAGTCCTTGCAAAGTCCTCTCTGTCTTTCTCAAATTCAAAGAAACATCAAATAATAATATTTTTTCCCAACAAGATGAGATCAATGTCTGTGTATATTTTCTGTACACTTTTGTCTACATCCTTTATGTCAATTTCTTTAGGTCTATTGTCACGTAGTTGCATTCAGGGGGACAGTACAAGGTAGATAGAAGTTACTGTGGAATTATTGTGAAAATAGATACATCTTTCATTAAGAAGAGTTTTCCTTCTGTAGATTATAGATGCACAAGGAACAACATTTAGGTTAAGGATTTTGATAGTGTCTAGAAAGTGGAATTCTAATCATAAAATGTGCTCTGATCCAAGTGTTACTAAGACAATGGCATTTTAAAGGATTACTAATCTTAAAAAAATGTGCTTTTCAAAGTGTTTTATTTACATCATCTTTTATTGAGCTTTGTCTTTCTCTTGGAAATACCAAATGGATTTTTTTCCCCACAGTTTTATACAGTTATATGAACTTAGGAGTAGGATTGTTGAGATATTCTGCAGTATATAATTACAGTAATTTATCTTAGTGAAATTTACCTTTGTTTCTGAAAGATGGATTAATAAGTGTTTGATAAATCCACAAGTTACTTTTTAGTAAGGTTAATAAGATTTGTGTGTATATCTGTTTTAAATACGAAAAGATGGGAAGCATTCTTGATTAAATCACCCTGTTCTAACCTTAGTAAATGATGGACTGTTTTTGGGAAATCTCTATGTTTTTTTTTTTTGTCACCTTCACTCAGGAGCATTGTGGGATGAACGTGATTACTCAGGTACTTAAAAGATTGTTCAAGTTCAAACTGGATGAGAGAAATCAGATTATTATGATAAATATTAATACCTGTACTGTTAATGCATTGTTGAGTTTCAAGCAATGTATTTTGCCATTGAGGTTTCAAAACTCAGAAATAATTTTTCTCAGAGTTCTACATTGTCTTTTCTCAAAGTCTTTAAAAGCAGTACCTTTCTGTAACTATCCTGTGACATAAGTAGTAGTTCTGGACTACCTAGAGAAGTCATATCAGTCCTGTGATATGCAGGAAGTTCATGAGTGCTCTGAAGTCTTCTCACCGGTGGAATTTGAGCTTTTTGTTTTCAGTTGTGTTCTGTAATGTTATATCCTTCAGAAAACATAACTCTTCTTTCAATAAGCATGATGTTTTTAATGGGTGTGAGTGTATAACGACTTAAATTTGAAAATAAGATGAAGTTATGTACATATACATAAGCAGGAAGTAATGGCATAAATTTAATATTCCGTTTATCATTCTTCTGAATATATGTGTATATATTCTTTTCTTTGTGCATGAAAATCTGATGTGATAAGAGTACCTCTTCTAGACATACAGAGCGCTATAAGTAAGGAATGTATGTTGTTGCTATAAATGCCCAATGTTAAGTGTACTAATTTTGAAAGTAATAGTTGAGAGCAATGGCATATACAGTCTGTCTCATTTCTCTGTATGGTCTGCAAAATCAAAAATCTGATTTGCAGAAGGTGGAATTAGTTAAGCATTGGAAGAAATAGAAATGCAGCTGTTTGTTGCTGTTTCAGTTGCCAGAGCAGGGATTTCCAAATTGCCGTATTTAAATGCTATCTGTGTAGCCAAGCACCATCTCTGACATTGAAGCTGGAGAAGTAGCTGACAGTGGCCGTTATGTATCTGGGATGTTTGAGCATCCTGAACTACAACTTAACAAGTAGCATTTTTGGAGTTAAATCATTCTACTCTTACTCATTTCCACAATGAGGAAGATTCTTTTCTCTTCACTGTGGATTTCTATATCACTGGTAAGCATTGTTTTTCATATCTCACCTTTGAGGTATGACAGTAGCTGAATTACTTTTTGAAGTTTCTCCTGTACTCTTCATGAGTGATTTAACTTGCTTATCTGTTTCTGTTTTTAAGTGAAAGCAGTCCTTAAAAAAAGAGAGTATGGACCAAAATACACCCAGAATAACTTCATCACTGGAGTCAGAGCAATTAATGAGTTTTGTCTTAAATCCAGGTACAGTGAGTTTGAGTTGAAATTTAAATTCTGAATATTTGTTCATATGTGCAACAAAAGTAATTGTGATTGTAGAGTGGTTTTGCATGACAACTTTTTCTAAGTGTTTTTGTGGTATACGTAATCGTAAGTGGCTGAAATTAGTTCTTTTTTACTTAGTGTTACAGTGGATTAGGAGCTTGCACTGAATTTGTGTGTTTCAGTGTTGCTTCTTAAAGTAATTTATTTGTATTTATATGACCATAAGTCTAGTTGGGGGGGAGACCAACTCCTAGAGCACCTTTATGGGGGGGATGTCAAATAACTCTTGATTCAGTGTTTTGGGGTCATGATGGTTTGATGTGAACATCTCTAAAAGCTCAGTGAAAACTTCATGTTACATGAGGTCTGTAATTTGGAATAAAATATAATTTGGTTCGCTGTATCCTAACTGTTGTTAGTTGATTCATGTTTTCTGCCTTTTACTACGTGCCATACCTGCCAGCAGGTCTTACTGAGTATTGTTTTAGTTGAGATGTCTGTCAGATTTCATGCATGTTATGTATGTGACCCACATTAAATCTAAAAGCTTAGCAGCTTTGTTTATAACTTATGTGCTGTTGTTGTTCCTCCTCATTTTTTACCTATACTGTGTGTCACTATAATTAGTCTTTGCTGAGGATACAGTGACAAATAATGGTTGGTTCTCTGCATTGTATTTATCATAACTAGTTAAAGTTTTGCTGCATTGACCAAAAGGGATAAAAAAATAAAGAAAAAAGAAAGAAAAAAGGACTAGATAATTTGTGGGGCTAAAAATGAAATCTTCTATTGTATTAAAAAAAAAAAAAAAGAAATCCTTAATGCTTTTCAGTGTAGATGCCCTAATGTGTTAATCAGCACAGGAAATTAATCGGTTTCCTGAAGTAGCTTTGTTACCTTCAGCATTTTGCAGCTTGTGCTGTGTGTGTAGGTTTTGGGGTTAAATTTCTTAACTTGTCACATGACTTCTGACACCTGGTTAGAGATGCTAATTCACTAACCCTCTTGTTTAGCACATGTGCACATTATCAATTACATGCAGCTCATTCATTGGATGTTTTATTATTTAATGTTATTACTTTGTCTTCAGTGTATAGTATTTCATAGTGTGAGGACATGATGTGAAAAACTGGTTTTCAATAGTATCATGGAGATCACTTGCTTCATGTGGTATATATGATCTCTTTGACAGAAGTAAACAACTTCACTCTTTTGTATAGCAGATTAGTAATATCAAAATTGTGGAACATCACCAGGTATAAAAGTCAAATTAGAATAATATGGACCTTTTTCTGCACTAAACTCTTTGTCCACTTTGTTTAGTGATTTAGACCAGCTGAGGAAAATTAAACGACGAAGTCCCCATGATGACATTGAGACTTTCACCGTGTACCTGAGATCAGATGTAGAGGCAAAGTAAGAACATTTTTATGAAGGAAAATGTTTGAGTTATTTAAAATGGATTATATGAGAGAGAGAGAGGAAAAAAATTTCAAAAGTCAGGTGTGCAATGTGAAAGGGAAATAATGTTTTCCATTTTCTATTTGAACATATTTTGTATCCTAATTATTGTAATAATTACATTGTTACGTAATTGTATTTATAAAATTGGAGGGTATGTTTTTGTGCTTGTATTCAGCCCCCTCTTGCCCAGCTTTTTGTTCTGTACTGTAGTCTGCAGGGGTTCTTATCAGAAAGAATACTTTGTTCTGCTTTAGGAAAGGCATTTCTAATGTAGTCAAACTGAAAAAAAATTGCATGAACTCAACATTGTTACATTACTTTTACTTCACGCAGGTCTCTTGAAGTTTGGGGTAGTCCAGAGGCTCTTGCCAGAGAAAGAAAACGGCGTAAAGAGGCAGAGATCAAGTACAGAGAAAGTGAGTACAGAGTTTTCAAGTAACTTGAAATGTAAACAACAAAGTATGATTGTTGGAAGTCCACCAGATAGTGTGTTATTTCCCTGAGAACATCTACATTTGGAATTAGCAATTGCTTATTAGATTTTATAGCATAATGTTAGAGTAACATGTTACGATCTATGCAGATACAGTCTGTTACTATCTTACAATTTATCATCTTTGTGCTATAGCAAGAATATACCTTCAGTTGAAATCTATAGTCATACTCTTTGGGGGGGCCTTTCAATTTTTAGATGATAGTTTACATTTTCGGTGAGTTTGCTTTTTTTTGTTTAATTTAGAATTTTGAAAGTACTTAAAACTGATCCAAATCTCTATACCATACCATTACTCATTTATTTTTCCTCTAAGATGAATTCAACTCGCCTTTGTGTTTCAGAAGGAGAGAAATAGTCCCAAATTGTCTTTTTTTGCTTAATATTATTGTTGTTACCCTTGCTGGTATTATTGATAACAGATACAGTCAAATCAGTAGTTTGTAATGTGTTTGGATCTGTCTAGTCAGTTAAAATCACAGGAGAGGCAATACTGCTTCAAGGTACTTAGTGAAGTTGTGCACATTAAAATTAGAGGTCCTGTCAATTTCTTTGAAGCAGAATTTTTTCCACTCAAATAGATAGATTATGCAGCTCTTATTAGAAGTTGGCTGCTGCATAAAAAAAGTAGACTTCAATTCCTGAAACTGTTGGTTACTAGTACATATTCATGGTAATAATTTTGTATTGCAGATTTATTTAGAAACCAAAGGCTGTTGTGGGAATACAAGGAGTTCTTTGGAAATACTAAGGTAAGGATGTTTTCAAGTTTTTGGCTAGAAAACTGTCATGAGATGTACCGTGACACTTTTTGAAGGAAAATTTGTGTGATGGTTGCATAAGATTAACTAACTGAATATTATAGGAAGATTTATTTGCGTAGTAATATAACAGGTCGATCTCTGATTGTAATGCAGTAGTAAATGTTATGATGACAGTTTAAGTGGGTTCCTACTGTGACAGTGTAAACCACCAGTAAGAGCTTTTTTTTTTATGGTTGCCATCTTACCAAACTTTTGCTATACTTGGGATTTCATGTATAACCTATTAATATGTATAGCAAATATATTGTTAATTTAAAGAAATTAAATAAGTTTCTTAAGGAAAAAGACCCCAAAAGATGAGTACTTTTGTCTGTGCACTACTGGCCCGTCCTCTTTGCTTAAGCAGATACATGCCCAAGATCCTGATGCTCTGCTGTATAGAATGATTTCATAATTGTTCTGCTGCACAGCTGGGGCCTGGACTTATGGCTGCAGTGGCCTCTGCTGGAGACTTTGTTAGTTGTTTATCAATTTATAACCATCCGTCTGTTGAAATATATAAGACCCAACTGCAGTTTGGCTGAATGTTCAGTAGCGAATTAGTTTTCTTCAAGCATTGTAGCTTCACTTTTGCAATACAGGGCAGTGCAGAGTTTTTTATTTAATAATTTGTGTGGTAGGTGTCTCACGAGGTCAAGATTTAGTTGTTTAATAATCTGCTATTTCTTTATGTAGCCCCGCTCCAGTACAGGAACTATGTTTTTCAAGGGACCAGGGAAGGTGGTGATGGTAGCTATTTGCATGTAAGTAAAAAAATATTTCACTTATGCAAGTATAAAGCAATTTATTTTTGTTATCCTGGAAATAGGAAAACAGTGTGTGTATTTAAGATAGATATCTGTGTCNTGGTGATGGTAGCTATTTGCATGTAAGTAAAAAAAAATATTTCACTTATGCAAGTATAAAGCAATTTATTTTTGTTATCCTGGAAATAGGAACAGTGTGTGTATTTAAGATAAAGATATCTGTGTCTCTGTAACTGAAGTTAATAGATTTGTTATTCATTGTTGATAGGAGAGTTGATGTGAATACATTCATCTGTATATACAGATCAGGTATTGAGTAAATGTCTGATGCTAAAGAGCAGATTTTTTATGAGTTGGAGAATAAATTTTTTAAAGTAAAATTTTGAAGGACATGAAGGGGACAGTAAAGCTGTCCTTTTTTCTTGCTCCTTGAGAGGAAGATGTTCATACATTTTAAATCTTCTGCATAACCAACAGAAAAGCATTCACTTTTCTCTTTATGCTGTTATTTAACTCCTTTCTTCTCTAATTGAAAAAGGGATATTTTAGGAGCTTTTTCCCTTTCACATGTCTTAAAAGTTTAAATGAAACAAATTTATGATCCTAATGTAAAGCAAATGATCACAGAGACTCTCACATGAAATAGGGAGAAGTGTGTTAAATTTCTCTCAGGAAATGATGACTAAAACTTATTTGCCATGAAAACTTATAGTTTTAAAATAAATTATTTTTATAAAAGCTATTTATTTGCTAAGACACTATTGATATAAGAGAGCAAAATAAAAACAGGAAAATGCTTATTTTGGCACAGGAAACAAACCCAATTTGAGCAGGAAGTAACTTCGTGAGTTCCTACAGAACTATATTCTTTTACTTGGGGAATTAAAATACAAAGCTCGCTTGACTGAAAACCTCCCTCTTTACTGAGTATTTTACTAGTAACTGTTCAGAGCCTTCTAGTTTAAAAACATGAAAGAATTGTTAGTATGGATGTTTCTAATGGAAAAAAAAGGGGGGCTGTTGTCGTCATTTCTGCCTCCTCCTGTTTCTTACAATGATACAGAGAAAACACAGCTTTCCTCTTACTTTGTAGAGAGGGCATTGCTGTAAACATTGCAAAAATACCTTGTGGATGATTAGGTATTTTTATACATAAATGCCTGGCAGCCAGGCCAGCAGATGTTTGTAGAGACTGTTGTGTCGCTCAGACATCTTTTTGTGGAGCTTTTTCAGAAGTTCAAGTGACTCTTGGCCCTCAAATACCCGATGACTTTTCAGAGGTTTAAGTCAAGGCCACCATCAGTGCTCCTTTGTTGGTGGTCCTGATCCTCTTTTTAATGGTTTCTGGCTTTGTATCAAGGAAAGCCAATCTGTCTTAACTTCTTCAGTTGGAATGATTTGGTAGACTTTTAACAAACTTCAGCTTTCCTCAGTGAGGATGAAATGTGTTTGGTTGAAAGCAGAGTTGTTCTGTGGATCTGTGTGTGAGCGTGTAGACCAGCTGCACTGGAATGCTCTATGTTGTTAATAAAATTGGGTGTGTAGCTCTGTTACAGAAGTACAGGAGGGTAATGTTTTTTATCAAATCTGTTACTAGCAAAACATTCTTCAGAGTCTGGTGGTGTTGAAGTGATTTCATTGTCACACTAATGTTTTACCGTTTAAGCAGTACAAAGTTTGCACAGCACATAGTATTTTTTAAAAAATACTGGTGGTGAAGGATGTTAGTAATGTTACCACTTCTTTGGAAATAAATGTGTTTACTTCTCAAGTCTAGGGCCTAAATAGATGACTTTTTTTCCATAACTTCATAATGGATCTGAATATTTTCAGTTTGATTTTTTTTTTTTTAATTCTGACATTTATTTTTTTACCGTTCTTTCTCAAAAGTCTAAATATTTCACGTACCTAGACAGAGGTGGTTAATCACACCAGGTCCACAATCAGACCAGTATCTTATGTTGTAAGGTAGAGTATAAAAAATGGGCAGTCACATGATTGCACAATTCGCTATATATATTTCTCAATTCTCTGTATTTCCTGTACCACATATACATCTTGGAATTTTGAGATGATTATCTTGGAAACAAATTTGGAATGATTGATCTGCAAGCACAAGTATTAATGCCCTTTAATTTTTTCAGGTTTACAGTTCTGTCAGGATAGGTTTATTTGAATTTGTTATAACTTAAATCGCTAAGTTGGGAAACTTGATTTGTATAATTGATTTTGATCTGCTTTTGCATTTGTGTATTTCTTTTCAAAGAAATGGTGATTTTGTTTATGTATCAGTATAGTTTGAAGTTACCAACTAAATTTAGACTTTGCACTAAAATTGACAGGTCTTCTGACAGGAAGGAAGATGTGTACTGTTTCAGCACTCCTCCACTCATTTTGCTGGTGAATGTCTGCCTCCTAGGTGGACTTAAAAACAGTTGTATAGAATTTTATCTAATGAATCATAGTGGGGTTTTTTGTTTTGGTTTGGGTTTTTGTTTGTTTGGGTTTTTTGTTTGTTTTTAGTATTTCTCCGCTGGATATCCAAAACTTTACAATAAATCTTTCAGACTTTACTAGATTTGGTTTGTGTTCTGTTCAGGTTTCCTACTTTCAGGTCCATGCAGATAGAAATGAGGTAGCTAAATCAGTCAGTTCAGTGCAGTACAATAGGGAAAATACTTTCTGAATTGGTCGTCACTGATGTAAAAGATAACTTTGTTTCAAACCTATTCAGAGTATTTTAGTTACCTTCTCAGAATGTGCTGAGTTTGGATTTTTTTTTTCTCTGCTGTGGTATTTCTTCAACCGAATTTAGGCTTTCATAGGGCTTATTATTTTCAAATATAGTGCTGAATTTGTTTTTTAAAGCAATACATACTTTATTTGTAGTAAAAAAAATGACTTTCCCCCCACCAAACTGACTTTTTTTTATTGTCTTATATTCATGTGAATATCTAGTCAAACGTGAAACACCGAATAGCCTTAATGGCTCTGTAGACCCACTACATTTTTTGTAATTATTTCCTGTGTAGCATTCTTCATCCTTCTGCCCTATCACCAACGTACTTGACATCATTAACATTTTGCTGGGCCCGACATTTGAAAACCATTTGAAAACCCTAGTGTGGCTTCTTTTTAGATTTCTAGGATATGAAATTCCCTCACTACTTTGGAAGTTGTAGGGGTGAAATAAAATATGAGCTGAGTGCCTGTTGTGCCATCTCAATGGGTGTGGGCCCCACAACTGAGCTGTACCTTCAGACAAACTCAACACCATTAGCACAATATGGAGAAGAACAATGCAAAAATCAAGAGACTGTGCTTGTGAATCCCACTGTTATTTATTCCATTTTCTTTCTGTGCTAAAGATGCACTATGCCATGAGGTGGAAGAACTTCTAATTAACATAGGGAGTTTAAATTATGGTTTAGGCTGTTACAACAGCCTCCTTTTCTTCTTGGACTGTCTACTAACATGCATTTTTTACTTCCCATGTATAATTATAGTAATACTTCACCATCTCTTGAGGTAATGAGACTAAATTAAAAATTGTAAAGCAGATTCAGGTCTGTGGATGGAAGGAGGTACAGAAAACAGTGCTACCTCTTTTGAAGAAGTGGATGTACTCTCACAGAAATTCTTTAAGGATTACCCTGGAAATGATTTGATCAACTATATACCTTGTTATACGTCAAGGGCTGGACTTGTGCTTTGTCTGACTAAAATGTGATTTCTTGCATATGTTGTTAAAAAATACAGCTGCAGTGTGTTGTTAATAGTTACCTATAACAATTTATTTGGGTACTTTTAAAAGTTGCTGATAAGTTATATTAAAAAAGACAGAGGAGGATATTATAATCCTCCAGTCTATTTTTCTTTGCAGTATGGTTGTGACAATTAACCTACTGATTCTTATAATGTGTGAAGTGAGAATGTAGTCTTGGATTTTAGTGCTGATTGTGCAATATAACACAATGCTTGTTCCAGTAAACCTGTAGCCTAAAAGAGTCTCCACAAGTTACACTGGGCATCTTAATGGAAAAGTTCCGTAGGTAATTTTTACGGCATAATCTAATGATAGCTTTGTCTTCCTGTCTGCTGTCTTATATTTATATCCTACTGGGAATGGCACTCCAGTATGAGGAGGGGATGTGTAGGAGGCAAAGGATTGAAGAAAGAGAAAACAAAGTTGTTCAGGCTTGTATTCTCCCTCTGGTAGAAAATTTGTTATTCTGAGTAGTCAATGTGATGAGTAGTTTTCAGGAAGCGTAACTTACTCTACTTAGAAGTTAGTAATTTTGGAAAAATAAATTGTATATCCTTATCAAGTTTAGCTGAAAGGGTTTTTTTAACAGTAACCCTGCAGAAAATCTGGATGGGTTGTCTGTCTGTACAGGTCTCTAATGATTAAACTGATATCTGGTTTTACCACTTTCTGTCAGGCAATGCATACAGCATTTGTGGTTTTGTTGAAAATATTAAACACCAAGTATTCTGTTGTTCTTTAGCTTTTTTCTTCTCTTTATTTTCAGAAATGGGTTGAATTTTTTCTTTAAGCTGCTTGCTTGGGTTTACACGGGTTCTGCAAGTATGTTTTCAGAAGCCATACATTCTTTAGCAGACACATGTAACCAGGTGAGTATTTTCTCCCATTCTGCTAGAGTTAGTACTTGTAATAACTTTTGGGAATAAAGACAGCTACTTATAGTAGCTGTATTTCACTTGAATAAAAAAATAAATTGGATGGTTTTAATTTGTATTGATGTAAAAATGAGACATCAGAATGCAGATTTTGAAGTTTTTTTAGAAATAATGTTGATAGGAGTTGCAGTAAGCAGGACTATACTCAGCTGCTTCATGGCTCATGAGTAGGACATGAAACTAAGATGATGTACAAAGTGTATCTCTTTCTTATTTTGGTTAATATTTTGGTTAAATGTTAACTTGAAATACTTCTGTCAGTTGTTGTAATACAATGACAGACTTGTTGCTTAGTCATCTCTTGGTAGAAAAATGATGAGAAGTTGAGCATCTTGGTTTTTTTTTCTATTCCTAGATCAGCTTATTGCCTCTCACAGCACAAGTAGCCACATATTTGGCACGTTAACTTTGATAAGTGGTGTGACAGACTCAAAATTGGGCACACAATATTAGTGTGCAGAGATAAAATTAAGGCTTTTTCCGCTGTTTTCTATGGTATGCTTGAAGCATATGCTGCGAGACCTTGAAATTTTCCCTTCTCCCATTGTAGTAAGAATCTATCTTGTTGCAGTTTTTGATATAGCAAGGCTTCGGAAACAAAAAAAACCAACCCTTAAAGATGAGTGGCTGAAATCCTCCTGCAGCAAAAGCAAGAGGAGTCCTTGGGTAGCTTGTGACTACTAAAATGCAAGTCTTATGCTCCTCCAAATTTGAGCAATATATGGGACCTTAGGGCAGACTGAGTATCTTGGAAAGTGTATTAGAATAGTTTTGGCAATCTTTTTGCTTGAGTTGGACCTAGCATGCTTCTCTATCCAGAAGGACTGAGTTGAGGACTCACATTTTGTTTGTTGTTTTTACACAACCTTTCAGCTGTTCAGATGTAAAGTGAACTACTAACTCAACTGATAATACTTAAATTTATGGGGAGACCAGCCTTGAAGTGGCCAAGTGTGTCAATTTATAGGTGAACCAAGCTTGATAGTGGTATTAGATACGTTCAAGAGCTATTCTGTTTTTTAGATATGAAAGTTGAATGTTCTACTGAAATGTGGTTTTGTTTTGTTTTTTTCCCCCAAGTATTTGAATGCGTGGTTTTGGGAAAAACACAGGAGAAACCTTGCTTCCTCAAAGCAGCTTGCTGCTGCTACTTTAAGTGTCTAAATTTTAATACTTGTTATTATGTTTCAGTAATTCATAGTCCTGAAACAGAACACATGCTTTGCAAAATTGAGGTCTAGATTTATAACTTACTGCATTAGTAGCTTAATACGTGCCTAATTAAATATATTGCAGATAGGCAATTTAGATAGCAAGTTTTTTTTTGTCTTCCTTAAAAATAGACTGAAAAAAACTGCAGCGTAAAGTAGTTGCTTTAGAAATGAGAATTCATAGAATCATAGAAACAGCTGGGTTGGAAAGGATCTCTGAGATCATCAAGTCCAACCCTTGATCCACGACCGCCGTGGTTACTAGACCATGGCACTAAGTGCCACATCCAGTCTCATCTTAATGAGACTCAATCTCCATTAAATGTAGTATGTCATCACCATGGTACACTACAGTCTCAGTATAATTTGTCTTCAAGAGGGATTTATTTAAACAGCTTTGTTCCCTGAGAAACTTAATTCCTTCACAATGAAGCACAGCAACAACACTTGTGATTGGATGTAATGTTCACTTCTAGTTGCAATTCTAAAATTATAATTAACAGTAATTGTATATACACACACCATGTAATTGCATATATATTATATATATAGGTATAACTAACAATTTCTTGGAGGTGGTGCATTTAGATGACAGATTTTGAGGATTATGTTTCAGCTCTAGTAAAGTATCAGTAACAAAACATATATGCAGATCAAGAAATTGCATTTTCCTTTATCTCTGGAGTACAGTTGATGTAGAATGTTTCTTATTTATTTTCATGTTCAGTTTTTTTTAACAAAGTCTTTTTTCTTTTGTCCTGAATAGGCATTGCTAGCTTTGGGCATCAGTCAGTCTGCAAGGACACCTGATCCTAGTCATCCGTAAGCTTTTTGAGTAAATAAAGATTTTGTAACTATATATAGGAGTAAGATCAGTTCTTGTTTTTAGATCACTTTTCTCTTTTTAATCTGCTGTTTTATGTCATTTCAGAAATGTTTTGTTTTTGATTTTACAATAGATAAAATAAGAAATGGGTTTTCTTGCATGCTTCAGGAGTTGTAGCTTCAGTGGCTTCGTGCATGTGTGGTTTGTTTTGGTTTTTTGTCGTATGCTTTTGCTATGTTTTATTTTAATTGACATTATTTATCTAAGTTGTTCTGGGCTCTTCTGCCTCTTCCAGTGAATAGATCTAAACACTGTTCATGTGAATCACAGGATTTGTTAAAAAATAAAAATTACTGTCCTCTTCGTTTTTTCAACAAAGGACTTTGCTGCAAGGCAATTACTTCAACCATAAGGAGATGTGTTTAACTTAAACTGCTTTTTGTTTTTATCTGAGTAATAGGGATATTACTTAATAAGTTCTTACAACTTCATGAAAATTATAAGCTATACTCTCCATGACATTTTTTTTGGTGTTGACCAGGTTTACAGTTCATATGTTTGGGCAAGTCATTCATCCTGTAAACACTACTTCAAAAACACATCTAATTTACAGAATTAGTTGCACTTCTTTTCATTAAAAGCATCATTAAAATTTGAAAATTTTAAATCTTAAATTTCTCCACATATTCATTGTATCTCTTTCCTCTCTCTCACTTCTTTTCCTTCTTCCTCAATGTAGTCAATAGAACAAAATACTGGTTTCTTAAATGTGACTGAAGAAGTGTACTGTTTGTAGTAGAAGTTGATACAAAAAAAAAAAAATGAGGTACACTTCTAATATTGCTTTAAGTCTTCCCAGTTAAACGAGTGCTCTTAAAAACTGCAAGTGTTGAATGTCCATAGTTATCTACTACTGAAAGATGTATACATTTTATTTCCTTTAAATTAGCATTATAAATTATGTAGACCAGCTACCTACAAGGCTAGAGTTCTCATTTAGAAGTAGCATTTCACTAGCATGTAAAACTGACATAAATATTGGCAGAGTTTAGGGCTTTTTTGTTTTTTTTTTTTTTACAGTTGTAAAATTCTCAGTCTCTGCACAAGACCCAATTCAGCTGTTTAAAAACGATTTAGGAAAACATCTATGCTTGTTCTTGCATGTATGAGATACCCTTTCTCAAGTGGCTTTTTTTTCCCCCTTGGGTTAGATTGGGATTTAGCAGTTTAAATAGATACCAAGTCATATGATGGTAATTTAAGACATGAAAATTAGTGGAAAAACTTTGGGGTATGTTTGCAGAGATACAGAATCTTATATTCCTACATCACTTTCTTTATTTTCATCTAGGTATGGTTTCACAAACATGCGCTATATTGCGTCCCTGATTAGTGGAGTAGGCATTTTCATGATGGGTGCAGGACTTTCTTGGTATCATGGGATCATAGGTTTACTCCACCCTCATCCTATAGAATCTCTTCTCTGGGTAAGCTAATCTTGTTTGGTATTGTATTTAACAAGTGACTTACTAAAAAATAATGGCATAGTCTGAAACTCACTTCCTGAGTCAGTTTGAATCCCAACACAATTAACTCAAACCACCCTTAATGAGAATGTGTTCTAAGAAAAAAAATCTTATTAAACTACAGCTGATCTTGCAGCAAAAGTGTTCTTTAAACCCACCATCTTCCTTCATACCTCCCAAGAGGTCCTCCTTTCCTATTTTGCGATATATTGCATAATGCAAATATTGTTGGTTTCCTTCTGTTTGGGGACAATGACACGGCACAGAGATTCTGGAATGCTGTGTTTAGATAGTCTGTGGTGAAGAGATCTGTACAAATATGCATATAACATAGTAGTTTTTTTTTCCATACAGGCATACTGCATTTTAGCAGGGTCATTGGTATCTGAAGGAGGTATGCAGTTTCAAGAAATATTTCTATTTACATATTTGTAATCTCTTAAGATTACTGTGTGAGTAATTACAGTAATAATTGATCCTTGCTTACACAGTGAAGTTTTGAACTCTGTTGCAAATAGTTGTAATCAAACAAAAAAAGTGCGAAAGCATTTTTTTTCTTACATATCTATATAATAATAAGTTGAAGAACACATCATTTGGAAAGTAGACATGGAGTGCCTTTTTGGTATTAAACTATCAAAGATGTTTGATATTTTGATATTAATATTGATATTTTATATTGATATAAAACTGTTCTGATTTGTATGGAGACACGTAGAAAAGATAGTAACTATGCTTTGTTGCATTGAAAGTTATCAATAATCAGAGCTTTCTTGATGATCTGTTACCATGATATAAAGAGAAGTTCCCTCTTCAAAATGGAAACAAGTCTTTTTGCCTCTAACCATTTTCAGCAACAACTTTGGTGTTGTTTCAGCTACCCTTCTTGTTGCTATAAATGAAATTCGCAGGAGCGCTCGTGCCAAGGGCCTGTCATTTTATCAATATGGTATGTGTCATTACAACAGTAAGGTATGTGGTTACTTAAAACAGAATCTGTTCACTGGTGTAATGATGGAAACAATTTTTTCTATTTGCCCTTTCCCCTTGCTTTATTGATCTGTTTTCTATTCCAGTAGCAAATAACAATTCACAGATAAGGTGAAAACCTCTTGTTTTAAGTAATACTACTTAAATAGTTGGCTGAAGTGCTTGTATTTTTCAGGATAAATGCCCCTTTTAACTTTTCAGACATTTCTGAGAAGCTTCCATAATTGGACTTGTTCTGTTTATTTCTAAATGCTTTCATAAGTGTGTGCATTTGCAAAAATTCAGTTGACACTTATATAGTTATGGAAACTTTTTTTAAGTTGCTGTTGTTAGTCTAGTTTAAGTACAATGCTAATGTAAGAAAGCTAAGCTTTCCAAAGCAATTAACTTTTTTTTGTTGTATGTGCAGTTGTGCAGAGTCGTGATCCTAGTACAAATGTGGTGTTACTGGAGGATGCTGCAGCAGTTTTGAGTGTGGCTGTAGCTGCTACCTGTATGGGTCTGACTTCTTTAACAGGTAAAATTCTGCAGAGAGGCAAAGCAGGATGTACATTTCCTCCTGTGTGTGATAGGAACACAGAGCATTTAGTTTATATTTGTGTCTCTACTCTTTCTTCTGATACTTATACTCTGTAAGCAGATGGGTCTAACTTCCTTTTGGGCTGTTTTGGCATACAAATTAAGTTATGTTTTACTAAAGGAATATTTGTTGCAGTCAGTTATCACTTTGTGTCATGTTGGGATGACCTAATTTGAGCTTCCTTAGTTAGTGGTGCACACCTGCCTGTGCATGCGGGGAGGATTTAAGGAAGCAGTTCTTTCCTTCCTTTTGATAAATAGTGGCACTAGTGTCATCTTTGGTAACAATAGCTGTTCCTGAGCAGTGTGGCAAACCTAACTCATGCAGGTAGGATGGTCTGCATGGCAAGTATTTCTGTCCTTGCTGCACAGTGAAGTTTTCTAAAGAGGGGTGATGATTTATCCCTTTTGAAGTATTGACTTTTTAAAACAATAAAGATTGTAATTTTGTTTCTTTGTGTCTTTTAATTAGTTAATTGCAAGTTTCATTTTTTGTATAAAAGTAATTTTTTTCTTTCATGTCTAGCTTCCTTCATGAACTTAAAAATACAGTACTATTTCTACAGATCTGAATAGGAATGAATAAGTGAAACTTATATAATAAGTATCGTATTCCAGAAATGTTTAATACTTGCAAATTTTTGTATTACTGATGAAAGAACACTGACTTTTTTTTCTATTACCTCTGTTTGGGTGCATATAAGTTTGTGTATAAGTTTACTTTTTATTAATATAGAAACCCATACAGCTGACAAGAGTTTACTCGTGTATTAGTCCTGCAGGAGACAGGAATAGCCAAGGGACAGGAGAAACTTAAGAATTTATCTTAAGATAGCCTGTTTTCTTTCTGCTTCATCTTGTTCCTCCTTGTAGGAAAGAATTGCCGCTGAATTAAAAAAAACTCCTCAAAAAACGGACCAACCAACCAACAAAAACAAAAAAAACCCTGAAAACACCAACCAAAAAGAAAATCAACCAAAAAGCAAAACCCAAAAACCCTCTCAAAACTGTGTACTCTTTTCAGTATAAAATTGGAATTCCATGTTTTAGAAAAGCTCTGTGAAACTAATTTGATGTATCTTGTTTAGGAAACCCATATTATGACAGCGTGGGGTCTCTAGGTGTTGGAACTTTGTTAGGAACTGTCTCAGCATTTCTGATCTACACTAACACTGAAGCCCTGCTGGGACGATCCATCGAACCTGAACAACTGCAGCGACTCACTGAGTTACTGGAAAGTGATGCTGTAGTAAGGTAAGAATCTTCACAGCTCAATCTCTACTAAGAACAACAAAAAACAAGAAAACAGCATTTTGAAAAATAGTTAAAGCACTTAAAATGAGAGAAATCTGGTGAGATTATTTTTAGTGTGGATTCTTTTGTACTGAGATTTTAGAATCTTTTTATTGCTAACTTCTATTTCTGTGCTAAAACTTCCAGTAAGTGAATACTTTTACCTCTGGGATGTTCCACAGCTGAAATAAGATTGCAGATATGTTTTAACAGCTACATTAATTACAGGAATTGACAATGACTTAATGAGAAAGCCATCACAAACTTTAAACTCTGTTCAAATGCATGAAATGAAAGCACTTAAATGATACTGTTCTGTTGCTTTTATAGTTTATTAGACTTAAATATTTAAATTCTGTTAGTTAATATTTAGTGTCTGGAATTCTGTAGCAATTGGCAAGAAGTACTGCAGTAGTATTACGATGTATTAGATTCTGGATTTTAGATGCTTATAAAATTAACTCAGTGCTAATTTTCTTTGCAAGTCTGCAATTTGTAGTAAACTTACAGGTCCCTGTAATTCTGAAATCTTGCTTAAATGCTTTTCAAGGAGCTATTTTAGCTTTAACCCTACTGACCTTGATTTAGAAGCAAACCCCTTTTTGTTTTCTTTTAAGTCTTTATTCTGGAATGTAGTACTGTGTAAATCAGCTGAAATATTTTAGTGCTTTTTTTATTTGTAGTTGTTTCTGAGCTGTGGAGGAAAAAACCCTAAGCCCATTGTTAATACCAGAATACTTGAAAGAAGCTAAGTGTTGCATCTTCTCAGTTGCAAACAAGAGGTCTGGACAACATGCCCTTCATTCCAGAAACTAAACAAGATTCCTATTTGGAATAGAATACTGTTAGAATTTTCACGTCAGTAACTAAATTACTTCAAAGTATTTGTGGTTGACCTGAGTTAGTCTGAATGGTGAAGCCTGTGCCGATGGTGCTGTGTTAGAGTAGGTGAATTCACATGATTATTCATGCGTGGCTTCTGTAGTTCTTTTTTCCAAAGTGAGCGGATGGCTTTTGCTTGTCTCAGGCTGAAAAATAAAATTTCTCCCAAGCCAAGCACCATTTTATGTTGTATTCCATTTTGTAGATGGCTCCAACTTTTCAATAGAACAGACTATTTTGTCTCCTGACTTCACGAGGAACTGCACGTTTTTTTTCTTGAGGTTAGAAGCTGAAACATGTTTAGGTACTTCTCATACATCTCTTTCTTAGATCCGTTATGTTATCAGCTTTGATTTCTTTCAGTGCCCCCTGTCTTTGACCAAGTTCTTTTAACAAGCCTACTATCTTTATCTTGGTTATTTTACATCTTTTAATAAGATACCTGCTCTTTGATCTCAGAATTCTCTGCAGGGTAAACTTATATTACCCTTGCCTGTTACTAGGTATAATTTAGGGAAAAAGCTGCTCTAATTTTTTATTTCTTATTCCAGCCTTTGGTTAGTTAGGTTTTTTTGGTTTGTTTGTTTTCAGCTTTTTCCTGTGAAATGAGGAAGTCTTTTAACATCAAGTATTTCTTCAAAAGGCCACTGGTATGTTTTCATCAACATAAGCTTAGGACATGTAAGGGTGTCAGCATTTTCTTGAACATTCAAACCCTCCCATTTTCTTAAATGGAGCTGTGTAGTAGTATATCCTACTCTTATATCCTGCTAACACCAGATGTAAAAGTAAAAGCTCCTGAGTACTGGTCTACTTTAGTACTTCTGAAGCTGTGACTAATATTTGCTCATTTTATTTCAGCCTTCCAGGGTTTTTAGCCAGCAAACTGCTGAGTTCTCAATGCAATGCTTTTTGCAGTTGCTGCTTCCCAGAATAGTCCTCCCTTGTTCTTTCAAGCAAGGGTTATAATGTTTATTTTCAGATGTGTTTTGCCAAAGAGGAAGGGGGTATATTATGGAATCATTTAGTATTCATCAGAAAGTATTTTAGATCCAAACTGACCAAAGGATCCAGGGGCTCTGATATTTACTTACCCCAGCCCCTATCAGCACCACCATCACTTAACTTACTATGCCAGTGGTAGCTTGCCGAAACATCATGACCCACTACTGATTATAAAGTATTTGATTTATCAGACAGTACTAACTGCTGTACTACTAAAATTAAAAATCTCTGTGATGTTGGTATTTTTTCAGCTAAATCTTAATTTTTTTTTAAAAGTTTTTTTTTTTTTTACAGGATTGTTTGACAAGACCTACATTCATTAAAACCTTAATGACTGGAATTACTGTTGTTAATATATAATTCTTCTCCTCACCTTTGTCACTGTTTTTCCTTGAGTTGTCAGGTGAAGTTTTGAGGAGAAAATTCAACTGGAGTTAAAGCTAGTCAGAAACGTGGAGGACACAATAAAAAGTTCTTTCAAATACATTAATGGTGATAGGCAGTATAGAAATATCACCCCGTTACAGGATGGTCATGTCACAAATAGGGACAGAGACAAGGCAGAGGTGTGTAATGCTTTCTTTGCCTCTGTCTTCAGCATGGATGACAGACCATGGGGGTCTCTGTGCCCTGGGCTGGAGGGTTATGGCTGCAAGAATGATCAACTCCCAGTCAACCCTGAAATTATCAGGGATCTACCATATCCCTGCAATCTATGGGGCCTGATGGGATTTGTCCCAAAATGCTCGAAGAGCTGACATTTTTTTGAGTGGTCTTGGGAATCCAGAGAGGTCTCAGCTGACTGGAAGTTGGCGCACACTGTCCCAGTTTTCAAGAAGGGCAAGAAAGAGGACCCTGGAAACTACAGGCCTGTCAGTCTCACTTCAGTACCTGGTATAGTTATGGAGAAGATTATTCTGGGAAGTACTGAAAAATACCTGAAAGACAACACAGTCATTGCCCACAGCCAGCACGCCTTCATGAGAGGGCAATCCTGCTTATCCAACCTGATTTCCGTTTTTGACAAGGTAACCCACCTAGGTGATCAAGGGAAGCCAGTTGATGTAATCTTTTTGGATTTCAGTAAAGCTTTTGATACAGTCTCTTACAGTATTCTTCTGGACAAAATATCCAGCCCACAGCTGGATAAACACATCATGCAATGGGTGAGCAATTGGCTCACGGGTCGAGCACAGATGGTAATTGTGACTGGGGTAACATCAGACAGGTGACCTGTCACTATTGAGGTTCCACAGGGCTCCATCTTGTGGCCTGTGCTCTTCACCATCTTCGTAAATGACTTGGACACAGGACTGGAAGGGATACTAAGCAAGTTTGGAGCTGACACAAAATTGGGAAAAGCTGTTGACTCCCTCGAAGGCAGGGAGGCCCTGCAGAGAGACCTCCACAAATGAGAGGACTGGGCAATCACTGACCATATGAAATTCAATAAGGGGAAGTGCTGGATTTTGCACATGGGATGGGGCAACCCTGGATGTACACACAGACTGGGGAATGAGATGCTGGAAAGCAATGCTGCAGAAAGCGACCTGGGGGTCCTGGTCAATGGCAAGTTGAATATGAGTCAGCAGTGCCCTGGCAGCCTGGAGGAACGACCATGTCCTGGGCGGGAAACAGGAAAAGCATCGCCAGCCAGTCAAGGGAAGGGTTTGTCCTGCTCTGCTCTACACTGGTGCAGCGTTACCTTGAATATTTTGTGCAGTTTTGGGCACCACAATATAAGAAAGATATTAACTCGTAGAGAGTGTCCAAAGGAGGGCAACAAAGATGGTGAAGGGCCTTGAGGGGAAGCCGTATGAGAGCAGCTGAGGGCACTTGGTCTGTTCAGCCTGGAGAAGAAGAGACAGAGGGGAGACCACAGTGTACAACTTCCTTGTGAGGGGAAGAGGAGGGGTGGGCACTGATCTCCTGTCTGTGGTGACCAGTGACAGGACCCAAGGGAATTTATGTCAGGGGAGGTTTAGGCTGGAAATTAGAAAAAGGTTTTTCACCCAGAGGGTGACTGGGCATTGAGATGGGCTCCCCATGGAAGTGGTCACAGCACCAAACCTGACAGCGTTCCAGAAGCATTTGGACAACACTCTCAGGCACGTGGTATGATTCTTGGGGATGATCCTGTGCAAGGCCAGGAGATCGACTAAATGATCCTCGTGGGTCCCTTCCAACTTGTTATATTCTGTGATTCTGTAAACCATCTCCCAGAACTCACATGGAAGCTGCACAATTGCCGTTTCAGTGTGCTGTTTGTCACGTGCATTTCCAATCCCTTAAAAAAAGTTGGTTTGTATCAGACTCAATAACTTCATATTATGTTTGATCTATCAGTTTGTTGGACTTCATAATTTTTCTTTTAGGCTTGTGGCTATTCTCCTTTCTTTTTATTTTTCTTGGTAATTTCTGGTTGTAGCCCATATTTAACTCATGATCCAGAATGGACTTTTGAGTTGCTCTCAGCTGGAAAAAATTGATTTTATTTTTGGTATAAAAACATTCCTTTCTTAACTCTCATTGACACCTTTGGTGCTTAAATCTTTCATGTATTCAACTTAACTGAAGTGTGGGAGATAAGCCTTTCAGAACTGTGAAATAAAATGTGATGATGCCTAGGCTGTCCTGATTCTGTTTTTGTGCTATGTAATCATAGATTCCCAGGGATAAACTATTCCTTGTGATGGTTTCATCTTTAATTTTACTTCATTATAACAGCTATTGTGTAGTTGTGCTACTGTTGTGGTGGAAAATGTGTCATTGTGTTTTGGAGGAAAAAAAAGTTACAACTGATTGCTCAAACCCAGTAACTTAATGTTCTCTGACAAATTTTTCTTTAATGTAAAACTTGCTTTTTTCCCTAGTTCAAATTGATGGTGTCTACTGACCATCCAGAAGCTTCCACAAGCAAGTTTCTATCTTAAGTTTTAGCATACACATTTGCATTTTTGAATGATTAGTGATTTTTCTCTTCTTGACTCAGTCTTATCTTTCCTGGACAGATTATGTGCAGTAAGGTAGACTTAACTTTTGCAGAATGTGCATCATTTCACTGAATTTTATCAGGTTTCTGATTATTGAGAATCTCAAATATCACTTGTTATCTTCTTTCTTAGCTCTGATAGGCACTTGATATGTCTTCAATGTTTTTGAATCACATGGCTTCAAATTCTCTTCAGTAACCACATCTGTTTTCTTAAATACCCTCTTTGTGACCAGGTAGTTTGATGCCAGCCAGGTTACTCCAGTAAATACTGTTTTGGTGTGGTACCTTCTCACAGAATAGCTGTGTAAATTTGAATGGAGCTGGAAAGTCTTTATTGCTACAAGTAAGCTGATAGTTCTTTTAATCTGCTTAAATATTTACTAAGATCTACTTTTTGGTGTTTCTATATTTAGTTCATGCTCTATTTACTTTTTTAATATGCTTACGTCTCCTCTACCCTGAGTATTGCAAGAAGTATTCCATAAAAATTTCCTGTGATTGTTCATCTTAAAATTTCCGTCTCCTGTTCTTTTTTGACTGTTCATTCCAGCAGGCTCCTTTCAAGATAACATGCCTTCTGCTTTCTTCCTGCACCTACTGTGAAGTTAGTTCTGATTTATAAACATTCAGATGAAAAGAAACATTGCTAGTTGGGAAGACCAAATTTGCTTAAGGCAAAGGGCATGCTAAAATGTAAAGATTCTGTGAAATCACGAAACTTAGCAAAATGAACGGGGATTAAGTTTGGTACTTTCAAGTGAGCTGTGTTAGAATTTAAAAATAGTCAAGAATGCATTTTTTCGTTAATAAAACTAAAAGTCTTCGGAATATTTTATACTTGTTTTGCTTTGGGAGTGTCAGAGGCAAGAATTTAAAAAATTTGAAACTTTTGTGATTTATATCCCTTATTTTAGTCTCCACTTGTTTTTTTTGTGTTTTTTTTTTGTTTGATTGTTTGGGTTTTTTGTTTGTTTTTTTTTTAGCCTGGCCTTGATGAAAAAATGTGGAAACTTTCTCTGCAGTGGCAATTTTAAATTCTCTTGGCTTTAAAGATAAACTGAGTTTTTGTCAATCTCATGAGAAAAAAATTGAGTATTTTATTTTATATTTATTTCATTTTTGAAATGAATCACAATATGTCTTGGTCTTGAGTTTCCTTCTTATCCCTGAAAAATGGAGGGGTTTTTCTTTACTACCTGTATTCACATATCACTGAGTATATCTAACAAACTGCAACAAAACTGTACTATAGAAAAAAAGAATTTTTCAAAGAACCAAAATATAAACATATTACAGCTTTCATATTCTAGTATTGATTAGAAACCTTTAAATAAATATACAGTTTCAGCATTTACAGACAGCTGTATTTTGGTAAGTCATGATCAACTATTCAGTACGATAAAAAATGAGTTCCAAACACAATATCCATACCTTTTTCTTATGTCAAATGTATCTGAAAATGCTTCAGAAGTTCATGCCTTTACCAAGTGTAGGAAAGGGCACTTCTATAATTTCAGTGTTTCCTTTCAGTAAATAACAATACGTTATTGTTTCTTACCTCAGAATTGAGGGTCCTCAAAGATGGTTATATAGTGTCATGTATACACAAAAAAACTGTGCAGTAGCAAATAAGGTGAACTTAAACATTTAACATGGAATAGGGAAGTTGTCAGATTTTTAGTTGTGGAATTTTTGTTTATTTTATATGTACTGTTAATCTAGTTCTAAATCTGGAATGCTTCTTGTATTCTGTCTTCTATTACAGTGAGCCATTTATAGATGTGTTTGTGTTGCAGAAACCTGTGGAAATGGTTTAATAACCAGTTAAATATAAATCAGTATTTAATGGAAGTATGTAGTGGCAAAATGAGGATTTTTTTTTTTTTTTTTAAAGACAGTGAATGGCCTTTTAAAAGGATCATTTTTCTGTGACAATATTGTTATCATCAGAAGTCAAACTAGCTAGTGGTTTGGTTTATGTTATTTTACAGTTTCTTTAAAAATTCATGTGTTGCAGAGCAATTCATGATGTTAAAGCCACAGACATGGGAATGAGCAAAGTGAGATTCAAGGCAGAAGTAGACTTTGATGGACGTGTTGTTACTCGGTCTTACCTGGAAAAACAAGACATTGAACAGCTGCTACAAGTATGTTTAAAAATGGTTTTGTAACCCTAGTATTTGATACATTCCAATTTCAAGTATGTCTAAACCCAAGATTTGCAAGTAGGTGAGATATATTTCAATTCCTCATTTTGAAGGGTTGCAGATATTCTTACTTTGTGTTAGTGTTTTAAATGTCTGTACATGAAATTGTATAATGTGCTGCTGAAACAGAGCCATATTTGGGCTGAGTAGGGCCTGGGTAGGAGGGCAGATTTTTTTAATTTATTTTTTTGTTAGAAAATACAGACTTGTAAAAAATTTTTTTTGAGACTATAATTATTCCAATAACTTTTTTAATTGAATTACAAAATCTATAGTTAAACCTAGAAGCCTGTCACCTGCAAATAAACACCTTTGTTGTCAGGGTCATTTGCCTTGGCTGTTGATGATGCAGTGTTAGGCTTTACAAGTCTGGCCATTCAGACTTGGCTTGAAAACGGATTGCTTGCATCACATGATTTAGCATTTTGATGATGCTTAACAATTAAACATCTTTAAGTGTCAGTCTGATTTTAGTGTAGCTCAGAGTAGCTTTTCTTATTCCCTCTTTTCAATATAGAAATGTAAAACTGCTCTCAGCTGGATTCTATATGGCAAAGCTATGAAGTAAATAATAACTTACCTAATTAAGAGTTTTAAGTGAGCAAAATGTTTTGCTTGCTTACCAGTTTTTCACTGATACCTTCCGTATATACATTTGCTTGTGTACCTACAAGATTTATTTCTTTGCTACCCTTTCAAAATGAAATGTAGATGTCAGATGTCTCCACTTTATGTCTGTTAAACACAACTTAGAAGTTATCTGAGTTTACCTTTAAATTTTACATTGTAATTTTTAAACCATTAGTCAGTATTACAGTTTTTAAAACACTTTAACGTCAAAATAAGAAAGTATGTATGTATATATAGTGCAATAACTGATCTGTTCATACACTGGATTTCAATACATTTTTAATACATTTTTGAGAGGAAGAGCTTTGTACCGCTGAGGCACTGCAGGTTTGCTTGGTTTTATATTGCCAGTTGCTTTGCTGTTGCCAATGTTTAGTAAACTAGTCTTCTTTTCAAAGGCTTTGTTAGCTTTTGTTCTTTACCTGTTCTTTACCCTTTGCATACAACCTTCACTAGTTCTTCCAATACTTCTAGTATTGTTGTGAAAGATGTTTTTGGTTGTTTCTAGTTTGGCAACTGTTTCTTCCACAGGTCATTGTTATTTCATGTGGTAACCTTGTGTCAGCTATAAAACCATTGTTGAAGGATAGCCACTTTCAGTAGGACTCAGCCATCCAAAGTGCTCGCCTTTTGACCTGTACATTTTCAAATAACTAGCTCATTCAGCTACCATTGCTGTCAACATTACTCTTTCTACAGCTGTGAAATATTTGTTGAAATGCCATCATTCAGATTATCCCGTTTCTTTTTCTTGTTAGACTTGCTGTGATCATAAGTCATGGGTTCTTTTGGTTGAGATCTTTTAAACTTGCTTAATTACATTATTCCTCTTTCAGAGCAGTGGAGAGAGGAAAAAAATGCTGTTGTGTTTTAATTTTATACACAAGAAAAATTAACTATTTAGTAGCTACTGTATCTTTTTGCAATAACATTTATCCTGAACATACTGCAGCTGTATTGCCTGAACCTATGGCTGAGGTATTACAGGGCAGATGGCTTCTGACCAGTTTAGTGTGAGATTTCTAAGGAAAACTCATGGCTTTAAATTGAAAGATGATAGATTTAAATTAGATATAAGAAAAAATTTCTTTACTGTGAGGGTGGTGAGACAGTGGAACAGCCTGCCCAGAGGAGTTGTGGATGCCCCATCCCTGTAAGTGTTTAAGGGCAGATTGAATGGGGCCCTGAGCAACTGGTGTAGTGGAAGGTGTTCCTGCCTATGGCAGTGGGGGTGCAACTGGGTGATCTTTAAAGTCCTTCCAACCCAAACCATTGTATGATTCTATGGCAATACTGTAATACCTGCTTTGATGTTGCTGATGTCTGTGGTTTTTTGGGGGTGGGGTATAACATCCTGTCTTCCTTAACCTCATTCCTTCAGTTTCATATGCTGTGGGTCTCCTAGTCTGAGTTCCTGTCAACTATCTTCAAGTTTTTGATGCTATGAAGAAGCTGTATTTACAGCAGCATTTGTAGTAATCCTTTTGGATTTTCAGATGAGTTGATTATGTGATGCCTGGAGTACACAGTGTAATGGAATAGCAAGAACGTATGAAAATGGGGAAGGAATACACAGGGGTACCCTGCTCTGCCTTGCTGTGAGCAATGAATACCCCAGAAACTTGTAGAAAATTAATTAAATTTTCTAAACTTACTTGAAAGTTAAGGAGGAAATGAATTAAAGATAGAAGAAGATTTTATATCAAATGCAGGTGTAATGGTAGAGCCAGCTGTTTCCATTGAATAGATGCTACTCTTCTGTGTCTTTGAGACATAAGAACAGATGATGTTTTGGAAGGAAATGGCAAAAGCTGAAGTGTTTTGTTTAGGTTTTGGTTTTTTTTTCCTCTTGAAATATGTCAAGACCCTCTGGAGTGTTATTCCTTTATTTTCTTTCCCTCATCTCAATCTCTTAAATATAATTTCTTCCTAGGAAATTCAGCAAGTGAAAACCCTTGAAGAATTAGAAGCCTTCATGCTTAAGCATGGTGAGAATATCATTGACACGCTGGGAGCTGAAGTAGACAGACTTGAAAAGGATCTGAAGGTAAATTTTAACTGCTTAATAGGATGTGCTTATTCTGTGATATATTTTAAACAGTATCACTGCATCTACTTTTTGGAATTTCATTTGTAAATATGGGAGAGGGTAGGGGTTGATATTCCTATAGTATTATTAACTAAGTTATGACCACCAGCAAAGCCTTACTTTGCCACTGATCCATTTGTTGTGTATTTTGTTCCATTTTATACCAACATAGAACAATATTTTCATTAAATAGACGTGATTTTGTATTTATTACTGTATTCTCAAAGTCAGGTTATTTATAGGCTTTTGAATTCTGTTTTGGCTGCATAAAAACAAATTTCAATTTTTTTTTTTTTAATGTGGTGCTTAGCATTATATCAAATATATCTGTATGATGGGTATGTTATTCAACATCTCTTGCTCTTGTTGAAGGAGTGCAGTGTTTACCTCTTTCACAAGCCTCTCAACTTCCTTTGGCTTATGCAACAAAGGATTGTTTCCATTTTTAATTTTACAGGTATTGTGGCTGTCAGTCTTATCTTTCTGGCACGAATTCAGAACTAAAAGTATACTGACTGCCAAATAGTCCTGCCATGACTGCTTTTTCTGGCCATGAGACATTACTTGAGAGCATGTCTGTTGTTGCTTATTACATTTGATATGTATTGTAGTTTTAATTTCTGTCCCTGTGGTTGTGCAGTTTAAAAATCAAAATATTATTATTAAATTTAGTTGCACCAGCAGAATCGGTTCTTCATGGTTTTGAGGAGTAGGATCATGACTAGTTATTTTATGAATGTGAATAATGTTTTTTGGTATAGATAGGGATTTCAGCGATTGCATTGTTGTTGAATAGTTACTAAATATGCTAGTCAGGTTCACATACTGGATGACTTTGAAGTCAGTGACTTTCTCATGGATTATACAATCAATGTAATGATGATAACATATTTCTACAATATCAGAAAATGCATATTTCTTAATAGAAACAGTATTTTGAATGTTTATAAATAGTGTTAGTGGTATAGAACAAATTATTTTAGCAATCTTACCCATAATTCAAGAAAGTACCTATTAAGAAAGTGAGATATGTGTGTATGTATATGTTTACGTGGACAGTTTTATATAAAACCTAACTGCCTATTTAAAATCAAGAGCTGCTTCATACTTTTTAAAGCATAAGAACTAACTTATCTGTGATGTTGAGAAGTATTGTCCAATAAAAAGATGACTTCAAAATATGGCTCATAGTATGGGCCATGTTTGTGGAAGCTCTTCCTCATTTTAAAATAGTCCCTATGTTACTTGAAAAGGGGATTTGTTATACAGTTGCCAGCATCGTACCAGAAATACATTATTAGTAACTATGTGGAAAAATGTGAGTATTTTCAATATGTTTTTTTAAAATTTTATTTCAGCAACGAAATCCTGATGTTCGTCATGTGGATTTGGAGATACTATAGAGTTGAACAGGAGAAATCTTCAGGTTGCTACTCCTTCGGAAAGAAGTCACGTAAAGGGCTGAAAAGCTTCTGAAATTGCAGTGACCTCAGCACCATACCTCGCTTACTTTTGCCGTAGGCTTCCTGGACTGTTAGCACTGCTTCTGTTTCTGGAAGAGTGCTAGACTTGGAGACAAAAATTTCCATGGCAAAATCAGTTTTCAAAAGCTACTTGAGTTAAATTCCACAGGAGAGTCTGTCTGAGTATATTTACTGTGATTCAGAACTAAGACATGAGGTTTAGTTAGGCAAATACAGCTGCCTGAAACTATACAACACACTTAGTTTTTCCATCTGTGTCCCTTTGCAGTCAGTTTGCACTTCTTTAGTTTCTTTCAAGATATCATTAAAGGTTCTTGGGAGATATTAAGATTAGCTAGGAGGAGTTTGTTCCAGTGGAACCTGCCAACCTTAAACTATTTCAATTGTGTGATTGTTTCATAGTTCTTCTTTTTTATGAGATAAATTCTTCCAAACGGGCGCTGGCCTTCTCTCAAGTACCGTGACCTGGAAACCAGCTTTTTGCCACCATTACAATTACCAAGATTACCAACTGCACTTCAGAAAAATAAGATTTTTCACCTCAGTGGAGCCAGCTGTATGGGTTTAGCCAGAGCATATTAAGCTACTGTGAAAAATTACTGTGTACGAATTTTGGTGCACTTCCTCTTTTTAAGTTTTGTTCTTTTTTTTCCCTGCTCTGACACTTGTTTTCTTATTTGTAATTATCTTCAGATGTAATCTGGGAGATATTTATGGTAGTGCTTATTAAAAGTTACCTCGCATTTTTGGCTTTTATATTTTAATAGGCTAAATTGCCGCATACGGTCTTTTCTAGAAGGTGCGAGAGATGTAGGTGGAATATACAATAGTAAAAAATGAACTATTTATAATTAAACAAATGAATACATTGTATTTTTAATTTATTTACCTCTAGATATTATTTGTTGTCTGAATTCAAAACCACTTTGTGTTTTTTAAAAGTTGACCATACTTGTTTCGGAAAGTAAAGTAATTCTATCAGTGGTCCTCAACAATTCTGAGATAAGTGCTTAGTTTATAACTTTGAAATACGGAATTCTAGCACTGTATATAATTGGCCTGAAGGCTTTCGGCAGTAGGTACCCAAGTTGTACCAGATTCTTTGAGACCTAGTCTTTATTAATAAGACCATGAGTACTGAGCACAAAGTTGAAATGTAAGTGGAATAACTGTATATAAATGACACTGAGGAAATTTGTTTATGCACTTTAACATAAAATAAAATTTGCTCATGGGTGAGAGGTAGTAAAAAGACCATTCTAGTAACTCAGTTGCTAAATAATGACTGAATTGCTGAAAGAAGAAATGTTGATATGAAACACAAGTCTTCAAAAATCAATTTAAGATTAAATTATAAGCATTGCAGCAAATAATTGTGGAGACCAATATGTCCAGATTTGACTAAAAGCTTTTTAGAATGTTTTTTTTTTCATACTAAGTGTCACTTACCAGTCAATTATGAGAATTGATAAAAATAGCATGCCTTTTTGGCAGCTGCAAAGCACTTTGCATGCTGGTCATTTTAAGTAGAAAAACATTCCAGAGTTAAGTTACAGATGGGACATCCCATACAGTAACTGTAGGTGAAAGGATCTCTTCAGTACCTTTGTCCATAATCCGTATTCACTGGTGGCTTCTTCATAGCATAGTACCTTATTATGGCTAATTCAAAAAAAAGCTTGCTTTATTTGGTTTTCTCCTGTTGTAGAACTAGTTAGTATATTTAAGCCTGGTGATTTAAAACGCAGTTTAAAGGTAATTTGGAAGTTTCCTGTATCAAATTAATAAGGCACCTTATAAATAATTTACCTTTCTCCTCGCCCTGCCATGTAAAATTCATCTCATCTCAGTATGCACTCTGCTGGCATTAGTCTTATTCATGGAGAGCACTGGAATCTGGTAACACATACCCTGTTTTCTTTTCTCCAGAATATTTATATAGATTTTGAATTTGAATAAACATGTTAGTAAGCCAGTCATTCCAGAAATCTTAAACCTGAAGAGAGGTAAAACTGGGAAAATATTCTTCCTGTGGAGGTTAGTGAAGACAGCCAATGTGATCAAAGTGGTTTGTGTGGTGGAGTTACTGATGAATGAGTAGTGCCAGTAAGCACTTTGCAGGGCAGAAATTTCTCTGTGAGATTAGTAAATGTTACCTCAATAGCAAAGGGTTCCCATACTGTTTTCAAAAGGAGGCATGAGTTTCTATTCTTACAGGACATCTGCTCCTCTAAAAATGTTTTTCTTCTTCATTGGAGATGTAATTCATCTGAATTCTGGTCCTAATTTCCTTATTTGCATCTGAAGAATACCCATCCACACACTTTTTGTTTGTATTCCAAGATAGAATTCAGATCCATGTTTCCCAGTTACATTATTGATTATAGCAACACAGTATGTTAAATTTAAGAAGCCAGAGCTTGAATGTTTTTAGGTACATTACAGTCAAGCAGTTTGAGGACCCAGTTCCATTTTTGAAGTGCCCTGGATGTTGATGTAGCACAAAAAGGCATGCAGGTTGGTTTTGGCCGTACCTTGTAAGTTTACATGTCATGCAGGATGGAAAATACTGATTCATGGAGCCTGTCAGGTTGGAAAGGAAAAGTAATTCCAAGCTGTTACATTTTAATTTTTATGTTACAATTTGCAGATTGTTTTTAACACATTTGATATTTTTACTGCTTTTTCTTTAATTGTGTTTATACTCAAAAACTTGAGGTAATGTGGGTCCAGGACATAGTTAGCTTTTGTTTTATTGGTTTTTTGTTTGTTTGTTTTAAATTATTAGCAAAGACATTTACATTATAGAATCCTCAGAATTAAAGAAAACTTACAAAGTGTGGAGGAGTGGATTTTTTCTTTATCATAAATGCAATGATATGATGATTCTTTTGGGTTGATTTTAAAGAAAAGGAGTAGGGATTTACCTAACAATAAAGTTATATTCTAGGATTTTCTCAATTAAGGTGTGGTGTTTTAAAGTAATTTATATTTGTAGGCTGGCCTTGCAGGTTCTGCTTTTTCAAATTGTGTTCAAAATAATACTGCCCTCTCTGCCTTGTGGAAGATTGCTTACAGGCTATGTACTGTCTCATAATTCTGTAAAACTTGCAATGTTTGCAAAAATTGTCTTAGTGTTCCAATATACTGAATGATCTTAATGTATTTTAAGTCCAGGTTGGCTGGATACTAATAATATGTTTTTCTGTAAGAGATAAAATTTTGAAGTCATTATCTTTCTCCCAAGAATGAATTTCAAGTCTAAATTTCTCCTTTATACGTTGGAATTCAGTATTTGATATGGTCTGCCTCTCCCCCTCCACTTTCTAAAGCATTTATTAAGGATATGGTAGCAGTTAATACTCCATTGGAGTACTGTATTTCAGGGACTGTTTGCTGGTTTGTGTTCTGGTCTAGAAGTAGCGGGGACTTGGGGAACAGGAGAACATATTTTTCAAGGATAAGTTCGCATCCTTCACCTTCTGTGACTCAGTCTTGGACTGAAGGTTTTTAGGCTCTGTTTTTTACCTTCCTTGAATTCCCACACAGCTTTTATTGCTTTTTTAAAATGACTGTTAGAGGACCAAGCCATTATGAACATCTTACGTTTGCAATAGCAGGTCTAAATTCTATTCTTGGTGTCTGGATTTTGTACTGTACTTCTTGTTCATTTATAGTTGACAATAATCATTGCTGTTTTAAAAGCTAAAACCATGTTAGCCAAAACTCAGTTTTCTGATTCATGGTAGGTGCAGTTTTTTCAGTTATATCTGCAGACTCAGTTTTTATTGAGATTTTTACTGCCCCCTCTTTGATAAGGGAGAGCACAGGGAAGGTTTTTAGGTATGTTTTGTCTAGACTGTACACTGATTGCAGTTGTGTTCTCTCTTTTATAATTTCAGCTGATTTTTCTGTAACAAAGAAAAAATATACATTATAGAAGTACCTCTAATAATGATAAGTGCATCAAATACAGGCATCATGCAAAGAATTTTTAGGCCTTTATTGAAAATGTAATTTTTGAAAAATCTCAATGAAGTAATCCTTTTCCTAAAGTTGATTTAGATATTTTCCTTGTAGAAGTAACCACAGAAGCATATTGTTTAAGATTTGAAAGCAAAGTGTTTTCCTCTTACGGTCATATGTTCTTAAGGCGTTTTGTCTTGGTAGAACAGTTGATGAGTATTGACTCCTGTACAAAACCTGCACTTCTGCACATTCCTAAGGCTTACAGAAGGGAATATAAAATGACAGTGTTTATTTTTCTTCCAGCTTAAGTATTGTGCTGCTTCTGTTCTTATTGCTAGCTCAAATAGAGGGTACCACTAACATCTCCCTTGCAGTTTACCTGCATGATGTAAATGAGAAGTTGAGATGTACCAAGAAGATTTTTTTTTTTTTTATAGAGGGGTTGTGCAGCTTAAGTAATTTTTCCTTTCTTCTTAGTGAGATACAAATAAAGATTAAAAGTAGGCTAATCTTTATTGAATTAAAAAAAAAAATAGGAATCCAGGCTTTAAAGCACAATAGTCAGATTTTTTAAATGCATGTCCTTTGAGGAAAATAAAATGTGCCAGGAGCTCTAAGTGATTGTCTGGACTATAGAAACTGCAGTCAGTCAGGCTTTGCTGAAGCAAAAGAAAATAAACTAAAAGTGTGTGGTAAAAAGAAAAGAATACAAGGAAGGAAAAAGACCCAAGATGTTGAGCACTTGAGAAAAGGAAAGGATGAACACAATCTAAAAAACTTCTCCAGAATGAGAAATGATGATTGGAGAAGCAGAGAACAGTAAGAAACGAATATTTTATTAGAGTGCATAAAACTAGGTAGTGTGACATTCTCTTTCTTTTATCAATATTCCGATAGTTGGGTGATTCCTTCTTCCCACCCCCAGCAAAAACTCTTGTGTTTTTTTTCCTGTACTGAAAATCAGTGCCTCTGTTTAGCTGTGTCCTAAAATGGTGTTCAGCCTTGCAGGTACAAACCTATTTGTTCTCTGAAAACTTAGTTTTACAGCTAAGGGTGATGGTGTCATCTCAGTCTGGAGCTTTGTTGGTGAGGTATGTGTTTGGTGAGTGGAGGGTGAGTAATGTTAATTGTGGAAACGGGAGCTGGAGTGAATTAAAGAGAAAATGAATGCTTTTAGACAGAAAATGATTGAATCATACTGAACATGTTATGGGAAAAAAGGTGCTCTGTTCTAATGTCTGCAAAATTCTTGTAGTGTACTGTAATCACTGGTGAATACGTTAGTCCGTATTTTTCAAGTTGCTTGAATATCTGTGGATAAGCAAGATTTCTAATTAAATAACATTATGAAAAGTAGCTAAACCATTTAAAGTGTAATGTGAAAATGAAGTATGTTTTTTAAATACCACAGACAAATACTATAGCAGATTATTATAGAAATGCGGAAAATATTCTATATTACATGAAGTACTTGTGGACTTTTATTTTTTGTCTAAGTCAAAGCCACCAATTAAAATAGAGTCTTGGTTACTTTTTAAAAGTATTATACTAACAGTAAGCCCAGTCAAATTTTTGTATAACCAACATTCAAAGTGCTGTTATGGGAAGAAAGTGTCTGTTAAAATAGTGGAATACAGGTCCGCACTCTAGCATAAGTTTGATTTTTATAATCTAAATTTAGACTGTATTTAAAACTTTTGAAGTTGTGATCAGCTGCTTCAAATCTTAAGTCAGAAGAAAAACACTGCAATGATGTATATATGATGTAATATAAAGGGGATTTTGTAAGTTTCTCTTCAAATTAAATATGCTGAAGGACTAAGTGAGAAGCATTTGAAAAATGCCTAAAGCATTTGGAAAGTGTTTTGGCTATTGCCAAAATTGTATTAAATTTGAAACTCAACAGTGAGGATTTTCACCTGGTGGTAGAACTTTCAAAAGGCAATGTCAAAGTTGAAATCTATTTTTCCATGCAGCCTTTTACTCAAATTCACCACCCTCCCTCATGTCCCCCTCCTCTTTCCCCCCAGTTGCCCTTCTTGCTTTTCGGTGTATTGGCTTTCGTTCTAGGTCTTGGTTGCTCCATATTAGTATGGGGAAATCATTTTGATTTGTGAGGTGTAGACATTTAAATACTTATCTGCATATGTTGTTTTGTAATTATACTTGAATTCGGTACATTCTGTATCATGTCTGGAACTTGTAATTACTCAGTAAAATGTTACATAGCCCATAAAGGTTGAGTTCTGTTAATTTAAGCAATTTTATATATATAATAAAGGCAAGCACTAACAATGGCTTTAGGCAGCTGATGATTTGTTACATTTCTGAATTCAAAATGCATATAACTCTTTTATGGATGCAAAACAAAGGTTATATCCATCTATTTGTACTAGTTATTTAGTCTGCCTTTGTGATGCTGACAGTGTTAAATAGCATGTACTCGGTGAGGGAGCAATGTGCCCAATAGAGACAAGCTCTGTTTATTAATACTCTGTACCTTATGGCAACTCCACCTTTCATCCTGTTTACCCCAAACCTCAAAAGAGTGCAGTTTCTTCCCCAGTACAGAGAAAGCTCTTTCTCCCTGGCTCAGAGGCTCCACTGGCACTGTCTCCTGTTTGGACTACCCGTCCTGATCCGGACATAAGGATAAAATGAAGAAAGTTAGTGATACAGATGGGTTGCATGTCTCTGTATAGTCAAGGGTATGGAAAAAATTCCTTGAAGAGGTTGGTTTTATGTATTAGATTGATATAGTAACTGTAGTTTAACAATCCCAGCAAAGCTGTCCAAGCCTCTTAAGAAAAAGCTTGAAATCAGTCAGCTTAGAAGGGATTTAACATATTCTCTCATTCATTAAAGTGCAGCTTTTTATCACTAATACTGATAAAACTGGTGTTTATCCAGTTATGGAAAGAACTACTTGTAATTGGGCTAAAAAATCTGTATGTGGTTGGAAAGAAGAGTCAAAAATGCCAGAAGCCTGGGTGATGAAGTGGAGAAGCTTGGAAAAACTCTGGAGTTTTTGTCTGTATGGTATCAGATACCAGAAGTAAGGTGGTCAAGGAACATATTGCAGGAAAGATTTTGGCTATGCAGCATAATGTCCTGATTGCTTAAGATGTCTCATTTCATAGTTAAGAGACGCCCTTTTTCAAGGAATGTTTGTTGTTTTGCTTTGTTTGTTTGTTTTCCTAGTGAACCAAGATTTGCCTGAGCAGAGACAGGACAGACTTCAGGGCCTTGTCTCTTGTCTATTAGAGGTCAAGTCCAAATATTGGACTGTCTTTTGGGCTGTCTGAATAACCAGGCAAGTGGTATCAGCCACTTTGAAAGAGGGAGAGAGCTTTGTCTTTTCACATGATGTAACTTGGAATCTTCAAAATGCTTTATTTACCATTTGTGGTATTTGTTGAAAGGCCATTCTTAAATAATCATGTTAAGTTGTGGGTAGTGGGTTGAAATGGGACCTTGCAGTTGGCTGGTTGGAGGTGATCTTACCACTGCTGTTCAAGAATGAATTTTGTCTGTCTTTCCTAATATTTTCTGAGGGACTTAATTAAAATATCATGAAAACTAAACCCTTCCTTTACTGTTTCAATTAAACTTTTTTTGAAAACCTTAGGAAAAGGGACATAATTTCTGCCTTCACAGAAGTTGTGACAGCTTGGCTTCTAGTGAATTAACTATACTGATTTACCCAAGATCTGTTGTGATTTTTTTTTTTTTTTAAATTTAGACACCTTCAATTCCATTACTGAATTGAGACGTAATAGAATCTTTTCTAGGCTCTCCTTCCTAAAAAATGAGGTGGTTTAAATGTTACTCAGTGTCTAGTTTAAACTAATATTCAGTGTTTTAGAGAAATATTATTTTTTTCACCCAAAATACTGATTGAACAGTAATTTACCACTGAAATAAATTAGGCCACTCTGGATAACACAAACCATCAAATTTAGGGTCAAAATGTTGGTTGCCTTTTTTTCCAAGGCAGTCATAAAGAAAACCTGTCTTGCATTTGATGCACATACAGATACGTTCATATATGAACCTGTGTCTTTGCATGTTACAATTGTACGTAGGTATCTTTGGCTATAGATTTGTACCTCACTGATCATATTTCTCATGAAAGAGAACCGAGATATCAGCAAAAATAAAAATTAAATACTCTGGAAGAAGATCCTAATGAATTTGGACAATTTGGAAACTTTGATGAAAGACATTTCAGTAAGGCTGTGGCTTTAACCCATTCTGCTCCTTCCCCTTTATGCCTTGCACTGATTTCCTTGGTTCTGACCTCTGCTGTATAGCTTCAGTCTCCAGGTAGTTCAAAACAAGCGGTTTGGGTGGAGAAGACTAATTCCAAAATCTGTGTTGTAGGAGATCCATCTGCTAGGTAGGCAGTTGGACACTTCTGGATCACTGAGGGAGAAGCACAGCGATGCTCCATCTAGCATTTGGTGGGTTTACAAATGTGCCAAGGTTAACTTTTTTACTTGGAAATTAGTCTTGCCCTGGAATAGTCTTCTGGATGCTGTGGATGGGAAAGGTACCCTGGGTGTTTCCTTCACATTCCTTTTGTTGAGAGACTGTGTTGGAACTGCTTGCTCCTCTGCTTCTCATTTTGGATTATCTTTAAAAAATGAAAAAAAAAAAAATCTTGCTTACATCAGTTCAGTAAGTAGTTCAGTTGTTGGCTCTTTCAGGTTCACATCCTTTTGCAAGAAGACTTCAGTTCTTCACTCACACTACTAGGCATTTTTGAAAGGTTTAACTAGACTTTTTCTGCTGTACTATTGACCCTGTTCCTAAATGGGAACTAAATTTAGTATTAACTTTTCTAATGGGAAGCTACTTTGAGTCATTAGCAAACCTGTTTCTTTCCATTTTCCTACAAAGACAGCCTAAGCTGAGGCAATTATATCTGTCAGATGAGTGGGAAAGTTTAAAGCATTTTTTAAGGACAAAAGGGTTTTTTAGCTTTTTCCCAACACGGTTGTGTAAGTTCATGTCAGACTTTTTTTTTTCCCTTGACTCAGGTAATTAATCTGCTGGTGTGGCTTTTTCTTTCCTCTTAAAACCATAAATTTGCAGTAGAAGCTGCTTTTTTCTTCAGATATTGAAGAGTTTGTGTAGGAGAGTTTTTGTCTTCACGAAGCAAGGTCATATACAGAGATATGCTCAGTAATCTAAGGGACTGTCTGCTGCTAGGAAATAACCAAGGCAGAGCTTCTGCTTTAAATAGGCCCCACTAAAGGAGTGGTCAAGTCACATGAGTGATACTGGTTTGCAGTATCAGTAACTTCAGATTCATATGATTGTCACCTGGAGTTTTCTTCCTGCTGAAGCACTTGGGCACCATTTGTAGTTACCCATGGTGCGGTGAGCAAAAGTGAGAGTCAGGTGTAAGGAAAGATGAGTTCTTTCTTCCCTGTTCTCTTTGAGATACCATCTATGTGCATGTTTACCAACAGAAGCTAAAGTTTGCAAGTCAGTACTCATCAGGTATTGTTGTCCATGCTGCATGAGCTCGTTGATCACGAAGTGGTGATAAGACACCATTGTGAAGGCAGTGTCTCAAGAACTCAGGTGTTAGGAGAGAGCAAAATAAATGTTGCTGTGCAAATGTATCTCGGTCTCCTTGTGGTTGGGGGTCTCTATGTCTGCTCTACACTGCTGCTGTTGGCAAGCACCTCAGCCTCCTGCAGGAGGATGCTGCTCCTTCATCAGTTATTCGGTATTTGTTTTATCCTCATTCGATCTGGCCTTGTTTTATGTAATGTGTGCATTCAAACTACTCTGCAGGCTCGTTGCTGTCTTCGAGGGCTTTTCTGTTGTACTTAGCACTATAGTGTGGTTCTTCAGTAGCACTGATCTTCACAAAACCCCTATGAAAGAAGAGGTAAAACCGTCTCAGTCTTGAGCACAGCAGGCCGAAGGTTGAAAACATGCTGCCTCCTGCTGTGTTGCCTGGGCCTGATGTTTCAGTCTCCTCACTGTGATGGAAGCACTTCCTATTCTGACACTCAGCCTACTGGCTTCAGTCAGTGCCTCAGTAGAGGGAAGGAGGCAGAGAAAGCAGCCATTCCTGCCTATCTCAACTCCTCAGGGCAACACTTTGCAACATGAGCAGTCTTATTAAAATAAGATTACAAAGACTTTTATAATCTCAGCTTGCATGTGAGCTTGTTCTAAACAAATTAGGTAAAAACTGAATTCCTTCATATGCGTGAGATTCAATGTCTGACTTAAAGGTTCTCTTTGGGAACATCTCAGTGCTTCAGCAAAGACCTAAGTGCCAGCAGGTGGGCTGTGCTTCTCAGGGGACCAGCACTGTGGCAGAGCAGGAGCACAGTTTAACCATTGCCTTACCAGTATGTTTAACAGGTATTTAGTGGAGAGTGATAAAAGGTGACATTACTGAATTACAGCCCCCATCTGTACTGCCTGTTCCCCTTCAGTTATTTCCCATCCCTCATTCTCTGCCATCCCAAGTAACTTCCTTACCCCTTCTCTCTGCCTGCCCAGCCCCAGGTGCTGACTCTCATGGTCATCACCTTTTTACAGGCTCTGCTGTTAGATCTAATCTCTCTTTTAAAGCTTCACAAATCCAGCTGCTGCCTCTGGTTCCTTACCTATTTGCTGTGCTTCCCTGCTAGCTTTCTATGCTGCCTGTACTGCCCCTTCACCCTGTTGGTTTCCCCACAATCCATTCCCGTTCAGTCCTGCCTCTGGTACTACCCTCTCACATTTCCAGCCCAAGATTCTGGGAAGTCAGAGCTTTTCAAAGAGAAGTTAATTATAATTTTTTTCCCCAGAAGGATTTTTTTTGCCTACACTTCTCAGAATCACTTGAAATTATTTTGGTCAGGGTTTCAGTAGTAACTGTTTTCACTAGTAACTGTTTTCACTAATTTCACTA
>VXAY01003249.1:636390-669079 GCA_013399855.1 Oxyruncus cristatus | reverse complement strand
AAACAACAAAACCAGCAGGCTGAACCCCCCTATGTATAAAATACCTGCTCAATCCCAGTTAATTTTGCAGCATTACAGGCACCGAAAAGCATTGTTTTATTATGGCAATATTTGTCAACCAGTTCAAATGGCTGACACCAGCCCTTGGTCAGGCCCATCTTGCTTCACAGCCCAGCAGAAGGGGTTTGCCATGGTGAATGTAATTCCTCTACAGATTATCTGGACTCAGGATTCTATAACGCATTTAAGAGAACAGGAGACATTACATTCAGCCATCACAGAATTTTGAATTAAAACGGGATTTAAACTTCACTGCTTGAAAATTCAGGTCTTAAGATTGCCGATGGGTACCTCTTTTGAGCAGTCTTTCTATCTAACCAGCACATAAATATATGTAGTTGTATTTTGAGATGAAAATTATTTATTTTATACTCATACTTGAATTCTTCATAATCTTTCACTGTGTTTGCCAGTGTGTCATACCAAAGAAACATTTAATGCAAAAGAAAATCCTCTAGCCTTTTATATAAACATAAGTCTAAAACTTTTAATATATCTTTATAGTCAGAACCAGTTGTGATGGCTGTAACATTGACACAACAATGCCTATAGAGAAAGAGAGAGACAGGTTAACCAGAGACTAACTTTTATTGTGCATTTTTAATGCAACAGAACAAATGGAACTGGAGGTATGTAGTAATAAAACCAATATTCAAATTAGAATTAACACCTGAAATAGTAAACTGTAGGTAACAAATGTCTTTATAATTAAAAAATATTGACTGTTTAAAAAATTCTCTAAGATATTATATTCTTTAAAAGAAATGTGTGTTGCCACATAGAAAACAATTCACACATCCTATAGAAATTGTCACAAAAACCTTACTAGTCTATATTACACTATGCACTTTTTTTTTTTGTATAATATCTGATAAAGGTCTATCCCTAACCTGTACTTACTCTACACAGTACAATCATCATTAGAAAGTATTCATAGAATTAACTACACCATAACAATAAAAATATCAGGATTAATGTTTCTTTTTAATCACAGTTTCTCCACAAATATTTGTCATAGAAAATATAGCGAAGGCATGTTGGCACAGATGGGCGTGCGGTACTGCTACACAAAGTTTGAGAGAAGGCAGATACATAAATGACAGTAAGATTAAAGCGTATGGAAGGATAAGACAAGAATCTCTATCCTCCTGGGACTTTCTGGAGTGACATGATAGATAGCAGTTTCCTTCTGTTGCAAGCCTGCTGTCTACATCCAGAGCTGGGAAGGGATGTGCTGGCTGACAAAGCACACTGCTTAAATATGGATATCTCACCCTGCAAAGGCTTATGTGCTATCTATAATTTCAGGTCCCATACTATTATACCTGACATCTTGCGGATATTTAGACACTTCAATGTGTATGAATTTATAATACCTCATGAAAAAAATAACTGGAAGAATCTGTTGTGGAAGGCTTGGGGTTTTTAAAACTGAATGGGTGGGTCAAGTGGTCATGATGGCAATTAAAGACAGACAATTGAGAATTTTTTTATACTCTGTTACTTTCAAACCAAAAATGAACAAAAATATGGACTGGTGTCTGTTAATGCCTGTCTGTGACTATGATTCATGTCACTGGCCAGTGCACATAAGCAATCGAGGGCAAAATTTTGTTTGTAAAGAAAGGTCCAAACCAGCAAAGCCATTTCTACTGCCAAAGTGGCTTTCAGGATGATACTATAGTTTTGGTTATTTTGCACAATATGAGAGTAGAGGATTGTGAGTGGTTCCAGGATGCTGGCTACACTTTTTACACTAAAACTAAAGCTAGGCTTACTGGTTATTTCAGCAAATCCTTAGGTCATTACATGAGAGGTCTGTCCAGTCCAGTTAATCTGTTCCGAGACTGTTAAAAATGAAATGTTTGTATCTTTAACATCATACAATAAAGGAAACCATCACAATGTTTACAAAAATACAGCATGATACATATCGCTGTGGACAAATTTACAGTATAATGTTGACTCACACGTTCTGACATGTTTTACCAAATAGTTCTGGCATGTGTCACCACATTAAACATAGACCAGCAAGACTTACACCATCTGAGCAATGTAACATCTTCTATTATAATTCTTTTTAAAAAAGTGTAAGTTCAACACCAAAAAGCTACTATAGCATATCTGTACTGTGACATTTCTGTACACTGAATTTCTTCTCTAGAGGCCACCATGTGCTGTTGACCGCTCCAAGAAAGTCACCTCCTGCCTGTAATGAGGGGATGCAGTTCCAAACCCCTTGGTCTAGTGAGGTCCTGTGTAACTGAATGAGTAATTGACCTTTAGAAAATAAATTAGTTAATTTAGGTCCAGTGAGTGCCTTTCAACCCCTTTCTAAAAAGTCACCAAAATTAAAATGAACTGAGAGGTATTGGACATTTAAGGGCCTAAAGCATATCCTGGCTGAGTGAGGTCCTGTCTATGGCAGTGCACGGTGGAGCCCGTGTCCTGAGATGCCCCATGGGCCATGAGAGACTGGTTACAGCTGCAGGCAAAGAGGAGGCAATGGCAGCAAGAAGCTATTGTGTGGGCGAGCTGAGCTCTGGGAGATGGCCTCAGTCCTGCGGCCTGCCTGCGGCTAGAGGAGCGCTGCACTCCAGAGAGCCCTTCCTGATCTCTGAGGAAGGGGCTGGGTGCCTCCTGCCTTGCCTGGTGCACAGGGAGAAGGTTGGGAAGGAGATGGGTAAAAGCAGCAACTAGTAGCTATTCTCGTGGCTTGCACAAGGTGGTGGGGAAAGCTGGGGAGTGTGAGATGTGCATTCAGGAGAGTCAATGCTGATGAGGTAGCACTAAGGATGGTCAAAAGTGAAGTCAGCTTTCTTTACAAAAACCAGTTCCCTGTATCTGCCAGTGGGAAAATGCTGTCTCAAGAAGAGCTGGTTCAGGCTATAAAGGATGCCTGCATGGGCCTGAGCAACCAGACAAAGGTAAGGAGATGCAAACACTCCAATGTGGAAAGGAAAGGGTATAATTTCTTTGGCATTGCCTATTTCTGGAGTGCGTCAATTTGGAGGGACAATGGACTCCTAAACCTTTAAAGGTTTTTAGTAGACTGATTTTTGTTTTTAAAGCTGGTATCTGCTTCCATGTTGTGCCCTGCTGTGAATTCTGCTCCAACAGCTCTTTTCTTATAGCTCTTAGATAGTATGGACTGCATGTTTATCAAATGCGGAAGTCTAAAGTAGGCTCTTCTCGCCCAACCCCTCCCTGAATCCAACTCTGAGAAAAACCAGCACATTGTCTCATCTTTTTTAAGGAATGGATATAAAACACAAATGAAAGCAAAACCAAGAAAAGGCAGTTTGAAGCCTATAAAGCTACACAATATGGCTGCAGAATAGCAGTAGACAACGGAAAATCTGTCTTCTGAAATGGCAATTTGTTTTTAGCAATCTTGTTTTAATGAAAACTGTCATGATCAACTCTGCTCCTCTAGAAATCTAGATAAACATACTGTCTATCTGATATACAATCCAATTTTTAGCTGTTAGAAGTGCCTGTTATTGTTCTGGGTCTTTGAAGGATTCTACTGTTGATGAGTCCTGCTGTTTTATCCGGAAGCTTAATTTCCTGGAAGAGTTGGCTAAGGAAGTCCCTGAATTTTTCATCTGGTGCAGTATTTTAAGGTAGTATTTATAATTGTGTTCTTTTCTGTTAGGAAATGGGAGGCCACTTCTTTTTTGTTATAAGTGTGCAGACTTGTCCTTACATCTCCTACTCAGGGAAAGCAAATAGCACCCAGCTGTGCTGGGTCCAGGCCTGGGATTGTTATCAATAGGCAGATGAGATTGTAGCTGCTGTTTCTTTTGACATTTTTAGGTTTTTTTAATGACCTTTTCTCTACAACAAGATGAAATGAACTGCACTTTTCCTCTGAGTGTGCTATGAAGTATTTGGATAATAGGCACTGAGAAGTCTTATTAACAAGGACTTGGAATGGATGTCTTTCTGTTAACTGGGATATGGTAGGATGGAGAAGCTGAAATGTATGCAGTATGTGTTCAAACATGCTTTGGACTCCTAAATGACAGCAGGGTTAAGTATGTTTAACAAATAGTATCTCCTAAAGTAAGTGGTTGCTCCTGTTGTATGAGGTGGTTCTCACTGCCATCAATCACCAGATCCGTCTTGCATACCTCTATTGAAGACTTCATCCTGTGATCCCGGATGGTCAGTCCCTTCGTAATATGAGTTCCCATTGTGAAGGAAAGTCCCCACCGCACGCCCCTGGCGAGCGTGTCCTACTGCGTCACTGAACACCTTGTTTATTTGCTCTTCGGATGGCATCCACCAGTCCGGGTTGGAAGTACAATGCATCCTAATAAACTCTGCAGGAAAACACGCAAGGATAAAAAACAGCTTGTCTTTGCAGCATTCGTTATCACCCAGGCATCAAAAGCTCACGGGAAATAAAAGGGGGGATATTGCTGCTCTACTTAAGCAGAAGTAAAGCCTTATGGGGGATGCCATGATAATGCCACTGGGACCTATTTTATTGCTGCACAAGTGTGTTTCTCCACATGCAGTGTATGTTGTTATACCTGAACTAAATAGGTGATGCATGGGACCTGGAGATAAAATACCTTCTTGTGGAAATACAAAGAACTAATTCGAAGTGAAGGCTGTGATTCAGCATGTGCAATACATGTGAAAGCTAACATGAACGGGATGTATTTAATTTGAAACCTGTTGGTGTTTATACCTCAAGGTGATTGCTGTCGTGGATCTTTATGACCTCCCTCTGCTGGCTGCTTCAGCACCTGCAGGCTGCAGGAGCCCACAACCTGCTGGAAAATGTCACTGCCATTATTTCAGTTTGATGCTCCTTTCTGTTTGGGATACTTTTCCTTTTAAGTTCTGATTTTTCCTCTCCCTGTATTTCACTCCTATTTTTTCAGAGACTAAATTCACGTAAGCCCTCTAATCTCATTTAGCTATTTCTGAGTTGGTGAGCCTTCCAGTAGTTTTCAATGCAGGAGAAAATGAATTGTACTGCGTGTAATTTGGCTATTAAAGTAGCTGGTCCTTCCACATGCAGCTATTTGTATGTGATGATTACTTGTTTTTGTAATTTATTTTTCAGATCCTTTGACATGTAATATACTAGACCTTGCAGAAGATGTCTTACCAATTCTGCAGTTGTAACTGCTAGACATAGCTCAAATAGGTGTATTTGGACTTTGAAACATCCAAAAACAATTTTAAGTGTGAGGGCACCTTATTAGAGATACTGGATACACTACAGCTCATATGGAAACTGAACTTCTTATTTATTCCGTAATATTAGTTATTCCCCCATGCAGTATTGTGTGTCCCAGGATATTTTTAAATTCTAATTTCTACTGTTGACAAGCCAACAGCACAATAAGTGGTGTAAGGTAACTTCATTACTGTCACCACATCTCGAGACGGGGACTGCTGTGCTTTTACACGAGTTCCTGTGCCTGCAAGGTATCTCATCTGTTGGACAATTAGGATGTGATTTTTGCATAGCTCCTCTAGCAGTGTGCCTGCAAAAGTGATAGCAATCTCTGTTTTAAATTCATTTCCCTGGGAATCTGCAAAGGCAACAGTAATTCCTTCCTAGTTATGCTCATGTGTGCCTCCACAGACTTGTCTTTTTCTCAGAGAAATGGTTACCACATAAAGGAGTAATATTATAATTTAAGCATGCCAGTCTGTTTTAAAACTGCTTCCAGACACCAGTCAGTTGTAGGAATATATTAGAAATGTTTATAGATATTTAAACTACTCTGAGTGCAGAAGAGAACCAATTTACACTCTCTGCTATGGTGGAAAGGTATAATTGGCCATTGGCTTGGCTTGTAAACGGGCAGGAGCCAGGGGCCAGCTCTCAGCACTGGATAAAGTTGTCCTGTTCCCACCCATGCACAAAAGCCCAAAGGGAGAGCTGTCTACTCTGCTTTCTTAGCTGGTCCTTAGATACTGAAAAGTTTTGGCTTGCTCTTCAAGCTTCTGAAAATTAAAGAAATTACCCTTTCTCTTTCTCCCAAGGAGTGCTCCCCACATTCTGTATGTCCAGGACCCCAGAAAGGAGAGTGGCCATAAGCAAAAGTCCATGTACAGGTGGATTTATTGGTAGTCTTGGGAGGCAGGGGGAAGAAAGAGGAAGAAAAGGGTATCAACACTCTGCTTGTGTGTAAATTATTAAGTGAAATTTAAAGTAACCTAGCAAATATTAAAGCACTTGTATCTAGCCTTCAGTTCTCGAGAAAACTTCTGGAACCCTGAATTTTTCTCTAGACCTCTACAGCACAGTGTGCAATGGACCTGCTCTTCAGTTAAGCTCTGATAGAGTATTCAGGTCTGGTTAAAAGACTCCTTTGTAGTACAAAATGAGCCTCTTTGCCTAATTTGCCTGTATGCAAAATCTGAGTTCATTACCTGGTTATACCAGTGTACCCCAATTACAAATCTTTTCAACTTAGTCATGTTGGATTCTTCTACCCTAGATGGGAGAAGGCTCCATCTGATGTATAGAATCACTCTGGACTCCAGTTGAACGACTAAAGGTATTTTTATCACTGATGGACCAAATATAGCTTTTTACATTGCACTGATTAGTAAATATTCTTGAGTGGAAGTTTAGCTTCACGTATGTGCTCACAAAATACTATAAAGTTAACTACAAGTTAATTAAAGAAATAATAAGTATATGCATTGATAAAATGCGGATGGTAGATACTAAAAAGATGTTTTTTATTGGGATTTAAAAAGTCCAGGTTTGTATATTTTATTATAGATCTTTGTAACAGGTCTTTCAAACAATTTTAGGAAATGAAAGTACAGAACATCCTTCTCAATCTGTATACTTTCTCTATATTGTCCAATATCCTCACCCTCTGACATTGCAAAATGCTTCCAAAACTCCCCTTCCTTTTCAGGCTAAACATGGGGGAAAGTTACTCCCTAACTTTTTCAGCCAATGTTGCATCAATACGCCAAAAAAGAAGTTTAATTCTTAACAACACATTTGTATAGACTTTGTAGGTAATTAACCTGTAGATGTTCTTGACCCTATAAGATGCCCAATCCTATTCAGAAACTTGGTTAGCTTTTAACACCAATGATGCCTTGTGTTCTTCTACACATTCAGTTGTAATTATTCCTTTGATTAGTTTTGTGTATCAGGGTTAAAAAATACCCTGATTGTTATAAAAGAGCATAATCAGGATTGTCTGGATTTGCTTGTTTGTTTAAAGTGTATTAGTGTCATGTGGCCTTGCATTTCTCCTCTCTTAAATAAGCAGCCTTGTTTTTCCCATCCAAAACCACCCAAAACACATATATAATACATACATACATGTATGTATGTATAGAAGGAAAGTGGAGGGTTTCTGGATGCTTGTCACCTGCCTGCAAAACCCCTTCTAGTTCTGCAACTGTCAGCCAAACGCTTCTACTGAGCCAGAGCCAATGTGGTGAAATGAGATCACATATGGTGGACACTGAGCGAAAAGATGCAGTACCTCTGAGACATGTTACTTTTACTGGATCCAGAGGACGTCTTTCAGGACCTGTCTCTCCTGACTGCACTGACCTTTTCCTTTTTCCAAGGCCGCATGAGTACTTAAGCTCATCGGTTGTGAAAACAAATCTGATGAGATAGCGCAGGAGCCGTCGTCCATCTTTCTTGGAAGAATTTACAGCCTCATCCCACTGTTTACTAGTGATGTAGACAGGGTAGTTGTTCAGCAACTGCTTACTCCCCTGGAAAAGTGAAATATTTCCATTGCTTATTTTACAAGGCAAATAGGTAAGAATGTCAGTTGCAACAGCAGATATGTTTTTTAATTAGCCACAGTACTGACAGTGAAACACAACCCAAAGTGAACACTGCTCTTACTGAGAAATGATTACTTTTAGAATTACATTTCCATTTTCTAGAAGTCAAATTGAGTGAGGCACAAGGAATACAATTTTGAGAGGTGGTTATTGACAATTTCCACTTTAACAAGCGGGTTCGAGAGTTAAGAATCAGTGATTGGGTATATTATTTAACTATAACGTTTCTTCTTAATACATTAGAATGCATAAAAAGGGTCTTTGAAGAGCGTGATCAAATGGATCACTTCATTGCAGCTGACAGTTTACTTCAGAGGTGACTCTTTTGGTCTATTTTTATAATAAATTTATTACTTCTGTAGAACACACCTGAAACTTGACAGCAGTTATGTTACTGTGAAAAATGTAAAGAAAATAAATAAAGGAACTGTGGAAACTAAAAGCTTTATTATTATTAATGAATGCTGTATTAACTCCAATTATAGCTTTACAGAAATGCCACTGTGTCAGCTGGAAAGAAATTTTGCTTTTAACCTTCATAATGTGTGTGTTTCAACATTCCAACATTAAATGAATGCTGTAGGACTAATTATGGGGACTCCTATAATCCACGCACATTTATAAGCCCTCTTAAGTCAATTGTACCTAAATTGTATTTAATTCTTGCTGCCCATAAAATGCTATAGTCCAGGATTACCCAATTAATGTAAGATGGTACTGTTAATATACTTGAAATAATTTAAGTACACAAAAATCCCAAACTACACCCTCCTAGAGACTCATTCACTTTTACAGCTGCACATCTTTATCAAAATGCATAATCCAGAAGCCCAATTAGTAAACTCTTCATGTAGCCCCCAGCTTAGACAGGAACTCGCAGTGAGCTACAAAAACAAGGGTCTGGTTCTCAGGGAGGCAATCAGCCACATGCTGCACTTGTGGGCAAACGCTGCAAAGTTCTCCTCACTTCCAGGCCTTTGATATCTCAAAACTGTTTTAAAGGACTACCCTTGCCTTCTTTCATATATTTATTATAACATCTTGGGAGACAGCTTGAGAGCATCTTTGAAGTTTCTTCAGGTATTTGCTTTTAATTTTTTTGCAAGCTTGATAAATATATGGAATATTGAATTTAGTGAGGACAGTGCTGAGGGGGCCATTAGATCATCTGTATGATCTAGAGTAGCACCACCTCCCAGTGGGGTTAGCATCACTGGGAGCTAAGCCTGTGTGATTGTCTGCTACTTGTTTGCCTTGCAGTGGGCAAATCCAAAACTCTGCAAAGGAAGGCAAAATATAAAGGAAGAGATGGGCTTTGTCTGCCTGAGGGGCCACTCCTCCCAGAACAACTCAACACTTTATTACCCCTTAGCTTGTAAATTCAAGCTTGCAATCCCTAAGAGAAAGACCCTTCACTTATAGTCTAGCTCTGTTATAATTTGTGACTTTCTCTTTGCACTTCATTGTCTCCTCACAACACTGCAAAAGGGTCAGGGTCAAGTCCTCCCCCTTCATTCAAAATACAAGAAGCTGCTTTAATTTTTGCCAGGTACGCAAGCCCCTGGGAAGCCAGTAGTTAAGTCTGAAGGGCTCTGACATGAAGGAACATTACCTTCCACCCAGTCCAGCTCCTTGTCCTCTGCCAGAACGGTGAAGGGGCTGGAGAAGGAGGAAGAGGAGAGGGGCAGCATGGAAAGCTCTTTGGAGGTGTCTGTAATACACTTATGCTAAAGCAACTATGGGAGGGAGCTTCCTTGCTTTGTTCCACTACAGAAGTACACAGGACCATGTGATACTCACGTTGGTACTTATTTTTTTCAGCACCTAGCTCCTCATCCCTTTTATATAAAGACAATTATTTTCCTACCTTAGATTTCTGAAAACTATTTTTTTCCTATTACAAAAAACCTCTAGTGAACCAAGGACCGTTCTTACTGACATCAGTGCAAAGTACAAGCTGCAGCTAACTCTGTAGGCACTGTCTTTCTTTTAAGCCCTGGCAGGCAGGGCTTTTGCAATGCAAGCCCACTGCCCAGGGTAAGGCTCCAAGCGTGCTCATGTGCATGAAGGACAGATGCTCACATGTGGCTTTGCTAAGCAGCAAACTATCCTAGAAGCTACCTCTGTGTTTATGTATATACAGCACTGATGGAAATACAGTGCAGAAAGGCACCATGTCTAGATTTCATGAGAGCTCACATTCCTATTGACTGAGGAGAAGGCAATAAATTTTGTGTAACTTCCTCAGCCTCCATTTTATAATGCTTCTCTCTTATTCCCCCTGAAATTTAGGATATTTTTCCTCATTCTTCTCCAAAGGCATGATACAGTGTTATGCTACTATGTAAAACAATTACTGGTATCGTGCTACAGATACACTTTCATTGCTTCCTCTGAAAGAAAAGCACTTCTGGGCAAAACATTCTCACTAAATATATGATATGGTTTAGTGTGTCCAGCACTCATTAATCTAAAACAAACAGAAAATCTCCCAGAAATAAAATAAGCAGACCCTGAAGGAAGAACCAAAATACAAATGCCTTCATGCTTGTATTTGTATATGATTAAGTTCATGAATAAAAGATTAATATCTATGTGTTTAATTGAAGGAAAAATTATGACACATTGTGACAAGCTATTCCTTGTGGGACGTTACAGAACAGCTTCAGTTTTTACAGTACTTCAAAATTTTGGTTCAGCAAAAGAGCATTAAAAAATGGAAAATGAATCTTTGAAATATATTCGAGTGATAACAATTAACTATATATAAATATAAATATATATATATCAATTTGCACAGGATAAAAACTGAATGGAGGAAAAAAAGTGATGCACACCCTGAACTGCTGCAAAATATCTTCAGCAAAACTATGGTAAGTTGGACTATGTGAGGCTGGCACTACGTATCAGTTATGTGCAAAAGGAGATCAGACTACACCTAAGTCTTCCCTCTTCTGATTTTGTTTCCATGAATGGACAGTGACATATATACAAAAACATGCACAGCAAAGGTCTCAAATACAGACAGTCCAAATGAGAAAAGTCTCAACAAAACCACTTAATTTCAGGCATTTTTACAAGCCTGGATAGAAAGACACTGGAGCAAAATTAACGTGATTTACACTCGAGCTGATACAGAGACCTATACATCTACAGGACTTAAATGTCCAGCTTTTTCACAGTACCACTTTTAAAAAGATCATAATTACAAAAATCCCCAAACTTGGTATCAAGTACAAAATTGTGCGCACTCAACATTTTGTTTGGGATGCTTTCTGAAAAGCAAGAGCTGTATTTGGGTCTGTCTGCAAAATGAAGAAAACATGTATTTTAGCGTTAACCATGTCAGGGCTACACACGCGTGTCTGTGTCTGTGCACGACGTTGGTAACCCCTCACACATGGGCTCCAGCCCCTGTGTACCGGCAGCTGCCGAGTGCAGCCACTGTCAATCACCCAGCTACAGTTTTCACCAAGCTAGCCCGAGCCTAAATTCTTATCAAAAAAGTGATGTTTCTGAGGAAAGGCGAGAGAAAAATTACCTGAAGCAAGGCAAGTGCAGCTGGTGCTGATGGAGGGAGTTGCATATTGCTCAGTAAAGTCATTCTAGGTTACACTAATGATGAGTCTCCTCCATTTGGGGCATTATTGTAGCTAAGAGTGACAGTTTAACAATAGATTTTGCAAATTTTTTTACTACTAAATATATTATTTCAGTGCTTATTTATTTGCCTACATGTTTTCAATGAATTTTCAAATATCAAAATATGTAGTTTGGCTTCACTGTATACTACCTCTGTTGGATGATCTGTTGGCTGTGGTACCATAAGCTGGTTGTGATGCTGAAGAACGGTCTTCAAATAATCTAAAACAGTCTGGCAGGGCACTGCATGAAACAAATTGCAATTATTGTATATTAGCTATATAGCATGAAATAGAACAACAATACTAAATCAAGCAGTGTTCTTCAGGATTTGTTTTCTACATCTGTAAGATTTATTTCAAATAGGAAATACTTCTCATTTTGATTTGTGTGGGCATTTCATTTAATAACAGTACAACAGATGTTGTATTTCCTGTTTCAGATCTCTGACATTGCTTTTATTTTCTGCCCACTAGTTTTCAAAGGGTATTTTCCAAGTTTGAAATTATAATTATTACAAATACAAATTAGGTCAGCAGTAATGATAATGAGAAAAAAATCTGTAAATAATGTAAAAAGCCAAACCATACAAAGGAGAAAACATTTCTTGGACCCAAATAATGCACTGATTAACATGTAAATATGCTCAAACGTTTTTGAAACTACAGTCTTCTTAACTCTACTGAGGAGATTCAATGATTCATATACCTTAATATTTATTCCCTCCCTCCTCCTGAATTTGCTATAAAACTAGATGTTAAACAAATTGCTTTATTTCTCTTTCCGTCACCCTTCCCGCTTCCCATTCCCATCACTCTCATCCATTTCAGTAGTGGTACCAACATCCTATTCTCTTCTGTTGAGGTGATAGGTTAATCAGGGATGATTCAATTATGGGTCTCTCTTAAGCAGATGCTGCCACAACCCTGATTAACTCTGGAGTATTTCTGAGATACAGCTCTTTTCTCCTGAGCCTGACACACCACAGGAGTATTACACAAAAACTTACACAAGTCAGTCGTAAGGTTGCATTAGTGTCTAAGGTACCTTATCACTCCCACACTTAATATGGGTTGTTTTTGTAAAATATTCAGACTTAATCATCTAAAAACCCAGAAGAATTTTTTTTATTATTATTATTATTTCTGGGCATTCAGCCTTTATGCCTGGAAAAATGTGGTGTTTTGGGCTTTCTCTCGAGCTGGCAATCTGAAAGCCAGCATTGAAATAGCTGAGAATGTCACCCAGTAGGATTTACAGGTATTTTGCACTCTTTCTTCAGCATTCACACTGCACAGCAATTGTGCCCCTGTCTAGGCAGCCAGGGTGCAGAACTTTATTCTGTTCAAAACAGACTCTGTACTGAGGGCTAAGTGGTGTTACATCCAGCAGTGTGTGTGGCAGGATAGTCCACCCTAAACAGACCTAAAATCCAATAATGCATCCTATGCAGGCCATCATGCAAACTATCATGCAAGTTCAGCTGCTGGCACCAGGGTGCTGTCTTGCTGTTAAATTATGTGAAGACCATCCTGGTTCAACAGACTTCAAATATACACCCTTTTTTGGAAACACGATGTGACAGATAAGCTAGTCTGTGACCTTGTAAATCTGTGACTACCAGCCCATCCCTTCATAACTATAAAAGCCCAGTCCAAACTTCCTTATAATAGATTCTTCCACATGCTTCCTCGAAGCGTGGAGGTTCTCCCGTGAAGCAGGGACACCTCTTCAACCTTACTCCCCACGGATTAAGAGAGAGATCTGCCTGCTGTCTCATATGGTGAGTTATATCAATCTCTACTTAATGATTGTTTCTTTTGCTAGCTTCGATACAACTGCTTTATTATAATTGTTTTGTTACAGTGCACTATTTTACTTCGTTATATAATACTCTACTAGTAGATTTTTTAGCTTTTACACTGTGTAGTAAATAATTCTGATTAAGACCTTTCATCTGTTCACCTGTTTGTTGATTTGTCATAACAAATGATTCATTTATATAACTGTATCTGTTTCGACATCATTAAAACCTGCGGGACAAAGTGGTTTAATCATACCTCTATAATTCCTTTAAATTTAAACCGTTAACATAGTCTGAGGCTAAGATAGGATTCAGCTGCACCTAAACCCTTCCTTGAGAAGGTGTTTGGAAAGCAAGAGAGTCCTTTCTGCACCTTGAGACTCACCAGCAAGGCTTTGCTTCTTAAAACTTTGTCTAAGCGTTCCAGTCTCCTGTGACAGTGTGCATACAGAAGCCGTGCAAAGCGCCTGACATGACGAATAAATTCCTATGTTATTGCACCCCACACTGACTTCTCTGTAAGGTGACCCACCAGTGTATTTACTCTTCTTGCTGATTTTCCACACAGTAAGTAATCTCTCTGCAGGCTATCCAAAGATATGTTTACCTGTGTTCTTCCAAAGGGATGAGGCACAAGTGAGATGACAGGAAATTATTTAACCTGTTGTGTCCCCGGCAGATGAAGTACAGCTCTACTTTAACTGTATGCTGCTGATAAAATGCATTCTCATTACCAGTGACAAACACAAAAGTATTAAAGCTAGACAAAGCTTATAAAAACCTCTATCTTCATAAATGTAGGAATGTTTTGACCACAAAATGGTATGATTTTGTTATCATTGTAGTGACCTGAGGATGCTGAACATTTTTGACTTGTAAAGCCATAGCACAGCACAGTTTGATGTTGGTACAAATAACCTCAGCCTTTCAAACACCAGGTGCTATTTGCAAATCCAGATTTCTTGGGCTGCCATATTAACTGAAGCCTAAAAGAAGCCACAGAGAGGGCACCAAGAGGCAGAGACTCAAAGCTTTGGTTCTGTTTCTGAGATACAGTCCCTCTTATGGCTCTGCAAATATTCTCTATTTCCTCCAAACCCTGCAGCAAACTTAACTTGTAAGAGCCTGGGGCTCCCAACTGTGAAGATAAATAATCATTTAAACCTACTAGTTTATTTATTTTTTTTTATCTTTGTCTTTGATGTGGTCTCTAGAGTTAACAAGATCATAATCCTAAGAGCTGATCTCTTATGCACATTTCCACTTAGCACCAACATCACTAACGAGGATCTGCATCTACTGTAACCACGGGGAAAGACACCAATGTTGAAATAACACTGGCTTGTTATGGTTTAGTAGAAAGCCTGTGGGGAGGCAGTAATCTTCTTGCCCTTTAAGGAAGAAGTTTTCACAGCTTTTACTCTCTGAAAGTGTCAGTGTCCTAGAAATGACACTGGAAGTGGCAAAGTAACCTGGCCCGCAGCAAGTGAAAGAGCAAGGCCTTAGCAGGAGCTAAAGGGTGAGGAGGAGGGGTCACAGGGCACTTGGCATGCTGGGGAAGGCTGGTCTTGCTAAGATGCTAAGCAGGACATGTGTAAGAGGTGGCAGGTATTTGCTGTTTATTGATCCAAGTTTTAAGACTTCATTGGCATTCTAGGCATGTGTACATTGTAACAAGTGCTTATTCGACATAGCTTGTCACAGCTTTCTCTGCAGAGTATCCTAATTTCTAATACATAGTTGAACAGTGAGTGTGGTGGCCACCAAACGTGCCAACGACAAAAGCCGGTGCTGTGATATCTCAGCCTGAGCTGCCACACAGCACAGCAACTCCCTGGACTAAATCCTCCTTGCACCAGACAGCATCAGTGGGTAAAACACAGTACAACCTAAGTCATCATCTCCCAGTGGTGCAGTTTCTACCCTCAGCTCGTTGTTACAGCATGTGCTATTTCACCCTCAGGAACATAAATTTTATTTCAAGTCTGCATTTTATTTTCTTTCAACTGGGTTTGTAAAATCTTTCGAAAAATAAATGGAAAATCCCTGTCACTTGTTACACGCTTATAGTTGGTGGTAAAGTCATTTATTCATCTTCTCTTTGCTAAGCTCAACACTGATGTTCCCAAGGTCCTGGATTCCTGCTAAAAGCAGAGTCCCTACACCAGCTTACATGTTGGCACAGCTGAAGGCTGTGGTGGCCCTTTTAGCCATGTTATGCATCAATACTCAGGCAGAAAATCACTGTGTCTTCCAAAAGCCTTTCTCAGTGTACATTTCCCAGAGGCTGAAACCAAGTAGAGTGATGTTCTCTGTGCCTCAATACACGATAATCAGCACTGTGATCGGCCAAGTCTGTCACCTCTCATCTTCCTCACCCACTGCTACCTCTGCACTGTTTGCAGGCTGTGAACAATGACTGTGTGCTTTCTTTCACGGATTAAAGTATTAAAAGCATGGACTGTGAACAGTTTCACAAAAATTCCCTCCAGAAATTCAACCGCATTGTGGCAATTTTGCAGATACAAATATATTTGCATTTTTAAATCACTTTTTGTAACATGATGTCATGTAACACCCTGAATATCTGCAATACCCTCATCAACTACAGTTTTTGTCTCATCAAAACTAAAATTTGGCCTGGTACTAATGGTATTATTCCCTTTTGGTACTCTATTAATTGAAGCTGGCATCAGCTGTGCAATTAGTTAGTCTGGGCTCAATATCAGGCCAATGAACCCACAATCATAAAGGAAATCTCATATGTCCTTTAAAAAAAATAATCAGACAGTATTTGCAACTTTTGGTCTTCTGGAACGTCCCAAATATTCCAAAACATATTGTTTTAGTTCCTGATGAGAGTTGTCCAAACCTCATGATGTTGAAAACATCACACTGTAGCACCTGCCTAGTTCTTTTGGTAATAAGTTTATGTGCACTAAAGGGATGAAGAGATGGTGTGCTCAAGAAGGTATCCCCTCCTGGCAGCCCATGCTGCAGCTATCTTGGCAATAAGATCTCTGACTCTGTTCTTGAACCACTCTGTCCCATAACCTGGGGTGGAATCCACATCTCTTTATAATTTTCAAAAAGTCTTGCAATTCTGGCTCTGACTAACAAGCTCTTCAGCTGTCCCCACACTGGGAGGGAGCTGGGACAGACAGATGAGGCTGCAGTCCCACATGAAGCTGCTGGTGAACGTGTGCTAACACCCAGAGTTACGATGGCAACGGAAAATATTTCTACCTGCTTACCATCATCATTATATTGGTGTGATTGCATTATTTTACTCTTCACAAGTACCAGAACAGAATACTCAATGAGCCGTTCCATATTATTGACAAAACCTATCACCATCTGATAATGGTGCAATACTCTTATTAGCATGCCATATTTTTCCTTAATTTTGCCAGGAAAAGAAAACCTTCTCAAGATAGTGCTCCAGGTTTAACTGTTATTATTAATTTGCCACTGATCCTAACTTCTGCTTTTGTCTCATCACCATCAACTTCCCCTCTAATCTGTTATGTTTCTATCTGTTCCTTCATTTTCCCTCTAAGCTGGTTGTTTTTGTAACCAGCATGAAACTTTTCCTTCTAGATAGTCTTTTGGGGCCTTCAATAACATGCTTTTAATGTTTCCAAATTATCGCCCACTCTATTTTTTTTTTTTTTAAACCTTTGGCTCTAATAATTGTTTCCAACTTTTTATGAAGTGCCAAGAACATCCTTATTACTGGTTTGGGCTGGGGTTTTGCTCATTATAAATGTTGCATTGGTATCTGTCAAAATGAGGGCTCCCATTTGTCGTCCCCAAAATGTGGCCTCCCAGTGTAAAACACTCCAGGGCTGTTTACATTGCCAAAGAACAGCACTGTGAAGAGATGCTTAGGCTTGCTGTAAATAAGGCACATCTCCAAGGTAAATAAAGTGTATCTCCGACCTCTCCCGCAGCATCAGACAGGCCTAGTGAGAAGGGACGGCTCACCCCCAGCTTGGCAGTGTGTCTGCCCGCGGTGGCTTCAGCCCCACAAACAGACAGCATGAAATCTGGTTATTCTGTTCGCTAATGAGATTTGGTGCTCTGTAGCTGACACTGGCTAGTATTCCTCCTGGTGTTTTGCAGAAGACGAATCCCTTTGCACTCAAGACAATTTAGCTCTGACTTGCCAGGAGGAGGAGAACTGGGAAGGGTGTACGTTTACATCCACCCCGCTCAGGCCAGCGGCTGTTAGTTTCGACTGGCTCAGCACTGCAATGTGTCCTCCTCTGCTTGACCTTGAGCGATGCTCCTCTCCGAGTTCATTGCAGGGCATTTCTAAATTGATTCTCGACTGTCAAAAAGATGTAACAAATGATAGGGAACGTGCTGACGAACCACATGGCTGTGTGAATTTCTTATAACATTAATGGAAGACGCCTTCTCTGCCTGAGATTTGGACAAGTGTACATGGCTCAGATTATTTTAGCTCATACGGTCATTTATTTCAATAGTCAGCTGAAAGCCAGCGAAGGCTGGATGGTCCATGAAGGCAAGTTGTTGAGCTGGAAAAACAACAAGAGGCGAGGAGAGATGGGGGAACTGATCTTAGTGCTCAAGACCCTACAAATTTGGATGTTTGTGACTGGATGGTAAAATAAAAGCAGCAAACATTTGTAGTGAGAGCAGCCAGGAGAAATCAAAATAATCAACATAGTATGCAGAAGGGTGTTCAAGATTTCCTAAAATGACCTACATGCCTGCCGAAAACAGGAAAGGGAGAAAAAATTCTAGCAAAAATCCCATTACATTTAAAATCCATCTCAGTTCTGTTTTCCATGTGAAGTGGAAAAACATTTAATTTCTATTAATCTGCATCTGAAAAGCCACTGGACTTTTAATTTTAATTTTCTTTAATTTCTTCCAGAAATAAGAATGCTCCCCTTCCATATGCTTCTAGGATGTACACCTCTGCCTAAACAAGAGGCAAAAAGAGATAAAGCAAGGCAGCTGTGCATCTCTCATTTAAGTGATGCTGCCATATGCTCCTGTGGCTTTTATTTTTGTCTGTGTTACCTGACTTTCCTTCACTCATTAGAAGGTACCCCTTCTTACGCTCCCTTTCAGCTCTGAAGTCTTCCCTGCTGAAGGGACATCGTCTGTAAAAACCCCTCTACTATACATTTCTACTGCTGATAACTAACAGGGAAACCAAGGAGTCCCCCCATGAGTGGAGACAGGCATTTGTGTCACTAAAATGTCAAATGTTGACCTGCAAAGGGCAAACCTAAGTTGAGACTGGGGAGTTCATCATGGCCAGGCTGAACTGCAGCTCCCCACAAAATTCCCACCAGCTCCTGCTCCCCAAGGAAGGCTTAGAAACCTGACCTCCCAAATTGTCATGGGTTTGTACCTGGAAGTGTGGAGAAAATAGATGAATAAAGCCCTGTTCTGTTGCAAGTATATGTTCCAGCAAATTTTTTTATTCAGGCTAGTAAAGTAAGCCAGCACCTGCAGCAGCAAAGCAAAGCTGTGCTGCAAATTCAAAGGGGTTCTCGTGACAAACACTGGGTGACCGTGCTTGAGGCTCTCTCTTCCCACAGTAACTTCACACTTTGAAGCTGAACAGCAGAACAAGGCCACAGATCAGACCAAAACATCCAGAACATCAAGGGAAACCAAAGAAGTGGTTAAATGTGAACATCAAGAAAAAGGACCAAAAAGAGGACATGAAAAAGTGTTCATCATAACCCTTGATGGCTGCTTTATCTATGCTGCGGCTGTACTAGGCTCTTTGGAAACACGATGCTCTGAAAGTATAAAGGGGACCGGAATTCTAGGGAAAAGTAATATCTTTTATTAGATCACCCAATAGTCAGGAAAAACAGGCAAGCCTTGGGCACACAAAACCTCCTGGAAAACTTGCCTGACTTTTTCAGTTACGTTGATATTAACTCTACCTGCAAATCCCGCTTTGCTTTGGCTACTTGCAGCCACCCCGAATTCCGTCTCTATAGGTGATCGGCTCTCTACATTCGAGGGGGGTTTCAACTCCCACCCTTCTGCTGTTTGCTGTAGTATGTTCTGCTGCTGGGCTAATGAGGCAAGAACAATCACTGCCTCATTGTGCTTCATCTTACTTACTTACACCTTTTCATTGCTTTCAGACTGGTTTGTCCAAAACCATGCAGCAAAGCTGGGAGCACTAGGAGGCAAACCCTCACCCATGTGATTTCAGGCCTTTGCTTTAACCACCTGAAAATATTTTCTTCCTTTTAGGTCAAAAACTGTGAGAAAATCATGCTGACAACAACAAAGAACTGCTTAATATCCTTATATATTAGATGGTCTAAATCCAGGTCTTACATGCAGTTCCACAAATAGGTCTTTAATTTCACTATTGGGAATGTATCACAGCCCCAGTAATTTCTATACAGAGGCAAGAGATTAGGAAATACTTTTCTCCCTGTATAGAAGGATTAATTTCCTCTCAAAACCTTAAAGAGCCAATGATAAGTTGCCAAACTGCTTCCAGAAACTATCTAATGATAATTTCAAAAGAAGAAAAAATAACACACTAAATGAAAATGTTTCTCTTCAATTGAACTGAAACCTGAAAATGTTTGGTTAATGATTTTCTCTAAAAAAAATATTGGGGAAACTGAAAAAGTTGCAAGAAGTCATACTGTTCCAAAACCCAAGCACTGAAATACGAATTTTTCTTCATTTATTCCATAGCTGGAACAATTAAGATTTTACACATATTTAAGTATTATTTCAGTCAAATCATATTTTTTGAGAAAAAAACCCTTGACCCATACAACAACCAAAATATATGCAATATTTTACCCATGTAATCATTTTTCTCCAGTGATGATCTGCTGAAGAGTGATGCTAGGCTCTAGGCAAAAAGACCCTACAGAACTGGAGGGGTTCTACAGCAGCAGAGCAGAGTCCTGAAAAGTGAAAAATCTTATTTTCTATGTCCAAAAGCTACAGGAGAATATGTCTTCTGTAATATTTGTTAAAAAAGAAAAAAAGTCATTGCCTTTACATCTGCTGAGGAAACACTCTTCTTCTCAGCAGTGTCTTTGTAAGCCTTGCTCTGCAGAACTAGAGGCAGAGATGTATAGCTGTAACTATTTTTAGATCGCAAACTCTCATGGATTTTAAAAGGGCTTTTGCATATGGAAAGTAAAAAAAAAGAAATGCTAAGTATTTCAGGAAAAGGATAAAATGATTCATATTATTCAGCACAAGGGAGGGGTTGGTGTTTTTATAGTCTGTTGAGAGGGTTGCTAGTGGGAGCCTCAGCGACCATGGGGACGGCATGGTGCACATCACCACCGCCCCACAGGGTCCCCTGTCAGCCTCATCAAGCAGCTCTGGCTCAGTTCCCCCAAGGATGAGAAGGAAAACCACTACGTAAAAAAAAATCCTGCTCTTTCAGTGGCTTGGTGGAGACAGTATGGTAGCCTCCATGTCCATCTAACTGCCTCCTGAGTTGTTTCTCCACTGCACTCATCGCCTTCCCTGGCCCTTCAGATGCCCAGCATGAGGCGGACAAATGCACAGGGAAGAAAGTTTGTGCTCCGTCATGACTTTGATAGATGTGGGAAACACTCTGTAGAGGGCTTTCTGGCTCCCTCCTGAGGCATGCAACATCTTGATAGGCAAAGGAAAAAGGGCTCAGAGAATGAGCGTTGCTCCTGTTTACATAAACAGAGTTGGGAATTTCAAGTAACAGAAAAAATTCTGCCAGCTTTTTTGGTAGTATAAGCTCACTGGAACAAAATCAGCACTAGAGACAAAAATAATTAGACATTGCCTTTGGTTGATTTTTGATTAACTTTGCTCAGTGCGGGCTATGGCACTGCCTGAGGAGCTCAAACCTCTGTCCTACCACATAGTAAAATCTGAGGCAGCTTCTGTGGCTCTTACTGCTTCTCCAAACACACAAGTCACTTCAGATCTATCTGTATGTCACCCAGACATCACCCAGAGATGCATGTGTTGATGATTTTTTGTTGGTAGATGAAGTCCTACGTCCTTGCACATTTACTTTATCTTTGTTTGCTTCCTTTGATACACTGTTAACAAGGGGTTTCATTACTCCCAGGGTGTGTAAAATGACTATGATTATGCATGGTTATTGCTTTTAAAAGGGTAACCATGATGACCCAGGTAAATACTGGCTGCTTAACCCAGCATTAATCCTAGCAAAATACAGGTAATCACAAAGGGATTCAATTGACTAAGAACTAAAGAACATGAATATAATTAATGCCAGTCAAAATGGTCTTATGGAAAGTAGATCTTGTCAGACTAACCTGATTGTCATTCTTTGATGAGATTACAGATTCACTTGAAAAAGCTGGGTTGAACAACGTAAGACACCTAGGCCCCCATAAGGATGGGCATTTAACTTACTGCCATGAGTTAGCTGATTGCAAAAGTAGCAACACACAACATCAGTAAAATAGAACACATATAGATTAGAAACTTGCTACTGACAACTCAAATATTTGTCAATGTGGGAATCATCATTCATAGATGTGTTTCTAGAAAGGTTCAACAGGGACTTCTAGAAAGGTTCAACAGGGACTAACAACCTCATTACCATTCAACATTTCTAATCAGGACACAAAGTTAATCTAAAAAGAATAAAAAAAAAATCCGGATGATACAGAAATGGGAGAATTGTAGATTAGAAACTTGCTACTGACAACTCAAATATTTGTCAATGTGGGAATCATCATTCATAGATGTGTTTCTAGAAAGGTTCAACAGGGACTTCTAGAAAGGTTCAACAGGGACTAACAACCTCATTACCATTCAACATTTCTAATCAGGACACAAAGTTAATCTAAAAAGAATAAAAAAAAAATCCGGATGATACAGAAATGGGAGAATTGGCAAACAGTGGGCAAACAGGGCAGCCAGAGCAAACTGGAACACTTCGTACATGAACACTGCCAAATACAAAGCATGCACGTCTAGGAAGCAATGTGTGCAGAAGGAGAAGCTCAGCAGCGCGACCAAGAGTCAGCTGACCAGGGCAACCAGGGCTAGGAGCAAAGAGACTATTTACTTCTCATCAGGCAGATAGGACTGGGTTGTATGCATTTCCAGTGCCCAAATTTTAAAGAAATGATCAAAAGGGGAGAAAAGAACGGCAAAGAAGTATTCAACTCATTTGAGGAGTTTCAAGCAGCTTTGTTTATCTAAAATGGAAATTAAGTCAGCTTTCAGTATGTAAATACATTCAATCAGAAGAAGTACCAAGACTTACAGAGCAGTTAATTTAGTGGAGCCAAGTATAAAAGTCAGTGGCTAGAAGCTGATTTCAGGTAGTCAGATGGGGAATTAGGCACATATTTTCACCAGCGTAATTAAGCACTGGAACCAAGTGTCAGGGTAGAACTGCTGCTCACCAGTGTCTTCAACTCAGGACTGGAGCCCTTCTGACATACTATTTGATTCACATGTAAATTATGCTTTAGTTAAAAAGATTACTGCATTCAGTACTGCATTTAGACTGAATGAAAGCTGTAGGTCAGATTACAGATCCTAAATAATCATTTTTGCTTTTACACACCTGAAGCTAGGATGCAACAGGATTTGAAGTGCACACAATTCTCTTTGTCACGCAGTGTTTCCAGACGATGTACTAATTACTGCTGAAACCAGTGAGAGTGCATGAGTTATAGTAACTCCAGATTTTGGGAGGGGTGAGGGAATTACTCTAAATTCTGGGTTTTCTCTGCACTGAACAATGCTTCTTATGGGATTTGTCTGTACCCCTATGGACCAATGCAGAAAACAAAAACACAATGTGATATAAATAATGCATAATACATCACTGATACCTGGAGAGAAGAATTATGAAGGCTGCTGCTTGCTTTTTGCTCAGATTTTTCAACTGCCCCTCCATACTGGGGCAGTAGTTGGTTACTGCCTTCTTTCTGCATAGTCAGCAGCTTTCAAGTATTTTCTTTCTTGCAGCCCATGCTATATTATACATGCTTTTCTGCCATTTAGAGATTAGTTCAATTAATTTTGCATGTATCTACCCTAAGCACCTCAAATTCAGGTAGCAAAGGTGCAGCTCCCTAGTGTTTATGCATGTCAGAAGTGTATTGTATGCTTCTTTTCTTTGCTAAATTCCAATTTGCTTTCAGTATTACTGTTTGAGGTGTATTTTCCGCTGTGCTGAAAGTTGAGAACATATGGGTCCAAGATACTTTGCTCTTATCCAATACCACTCGTCAAGTATCTTGGCACATCTTAACAGTGAGAAGTCCTAGGTTTAAAGGGCAAGAGGAGCTTTTCACATAGGGGGGTTCTATTAGATTGGGTGTTTCTGTCTTTTCTCTCTCTCTCCCAGTGGCTTGTAGGTAGTGCCAAACTGGAAAAGTTGTTGTTGAGCTTTTTTATTAGGTTTTATTTGAAGATGGATGGGAGGAGATGTATTAATCCTTCTCACTAGGCTAACAGCAATTTAAGAAATACTATTCAAGTTAAAAGCCAAATTTATTTCAGGTAAAAATATGGATGTACCTTTGAATAGTTTCCTTAAGTAACTGCAAAAAAGAGGTCCAAAAGGGAATTAGTCTTAGAAGCTGCAATGTTACTTAAAGAACAAGACAGATAATGAGTTATAAAAGCATATGTTTCAAATTACTGTCACAAATTGCCTGATACGTGGAATTTGAGATTACAAGTACATCCCTACCTGAACACAGCTCACTAGTCTATGACTCAAGATTCATAGGGATGAGTACCAGCAGACAATTTTCCACTGGCACAGATATAGGAATTTTGGCTGGAGACAAATTCCAGTGTTTGATTACTATGACTGCAACTTTAGAAAATGACTAGAACTTGAAACAAACTATTAACCAAACTATTTTAATCACTGACCGGAAACATTATATCACAAGGTATTATTTACCTGGAATGCTCTCCAACTTTCTACGAAGTTCCTCATTTTCTTGTTGCAATGAAATTACCTCCTGTTCTAGCTCTTGACACCGAGGGCAGTAACCTTCTTCTTCTTCCTCCTCTTCCTCCTCCGGAAGTGTAGAAGATGATGGATGACCATGAGATTCCGATGTTGCTGGAGATGTCCATCCACCTAAAGTGTGTACTGGAGAGGTTGAAAGTGGATCCACGTCTGCCAAATGGCTAAAATCACTTATTGATGAGGTGTTCTGAGAAGGGAAGCTCCCAGAAAGCAAATAGTTCTGAAGGGAATCAGTAAAAACTCTCAGAAAGGCTGAGGTTTGTTGTTTCTTTTGCATATACTGCATCTCTATGTCTAAAATATCTGATGTCTGACTATGGACCATTTTCCCAAGCTGACATTGCTCTTGTCTTTCACTATAATTTGGGTTTTCCTGCTTTATACAAGAAATCATGGACTGAGAGTGATTGTTGTCCAGTAGTTTTCCACCACAATTTAAGAGACTTAGAACCCGGCTGCATTGTTGGGCAAAGGCATCCAGAATCATTCGACTCTCTGCAACAAAAGAAAACATGAATCACAGAAACCTAATGCAAAAGGTTATGCCAGGCAGTAGCAGCTAGATAAATGTACACAACTGTTTACAGTAGCATGCATTTTATTTCTGAACACATTAGAATTATGGCTTCTGCTTTAATACTTCTGCAACACTGTGATTTAAAACAATCCTGACTTTGTTTCTATTTTGAGAGTGCCCTTGTGCCCTTGCTGTTAATCAGAAATGCATTGTGATGATAGACACAGCTTACTGCCATCTTCTTTCAGAGGGATTAAGTCAGGAAAATGGGGAAGAAAACACAAATTCCATCTAATTTGCTACAAGTAAATTTTCAAGTAAGTACTTCTCTGAAAGCCTATTTCAAACTGCTGGAGAGCATTGCCTGTACATATTTGCAGGACTTTGCACCACATCTTCATCCTATGCCCTGTTCTTCTCCAACAAGGCTTCCAAGCTTTGTTTTTATTCTTTTTTGGTTTTGCTGCAGTTGTTTGACGTTGACACTTCAAGCAACTCACACCCAATTCTGTGGCCTTTGCTTCTGTTCCTTTTGCTTTAGGTTCCAGATATGCCCAAGAACAACACAAAAACCCATATGATAAGCACAAAACCCTGTCATTAAATAAAGCAAAGACATCAAATGTAACAACGTGAAGCTCCTCTGGTCAGAGGAGGAATTTTTGCTGTCCTGCTGACCTCCTATGAGTTTGTGGGCAGGCCAGTATCACACAGTGGATAGCAGTGTGGAGTTCTTCAAGATGCTCTGGATACAATCAGGAAACTCTACATGGAGATGTGCAGCAGCTTCTGGAGACTCAGAGCAGCTCAGCTCTGGAAGTAGGATAAGGATGCCATGCTGTACCTAGTCAGCCTTACCTCTAATGACAGGAGGTGTCACAACCCAGGGAGCAATAGCAGCTACAAGCTAGACCTACATGGTAGGATGATCCATTTCTGCAATGTCTATGTATAGAGCTCAAGCTGCTGTAATGCTTCTTGGACTCAGAAAGAAAATGACCAAGACATATACGATATGACCTGTTAGGTTCCCCAATAAAAATAATGTCTTTTAAATTTTTTTTAGCTTATTCATAGCTGAGTTCCTCTAGGTGTCTAAACAGATGTAACTAACATTTTGCATACGAAAAAAAGACTAATGGGTTAAAGTGCTGCCAATTTTGGAGAGCACTTCTCAGGCAGGCTTGACTTTTGGAAAGTGATAAATGCATTTACTTTTGAAACCTGCTACAGATGCATGAGACTAAGCACCCCAGACCTTCATTTATCTTAACTTCATCAGTAGAGATGAAAACATAGCCTCATCACACTGATAACACATAAATAACAGAAACATTCAGAATTCAGGCCTTTAAGAGGTGGCACTTCTCACAGTACTTCTTCACAATCCAGAAGATACACTGTCTTGTGGAGAATCTACTTCACACTGAGGTTAGTACTGCAGGCCTGAAGAATATTTGAAACAACACTAATTTGCATTTGCACCATCTTCCAGATCTCTGCTAAGAGGACAGGGCTGAAGCAGCATACAAATGCTTTCAGTCTCGAACACAGTCAGAGGAGTACTCCCTGGCACAAAACCCGAGGATGTGATCTCCTGAGGACTTAACTCTAAGAACAGTGATGGGAGGTGGACAGAGCAAGCCCAAGCCCAGCACTGGGTCATGAGGCTGCCCAGGGCCAGCGGCACACGAAGGACTGGAGCGGCCCTAAGGCCACTTTAAGCATCCTCACAATCAGCCTCCTGTGCTAAAGAGCCATAACACACCCTGAAAATGGGCTCAGATGAACCAAGGCAGATTTCCCCAACACACCTTTGGTGCAAAGCATTATGCAACACCCGCTGTCCCCACTACGAACTCCAAGGAGCCGAAATGCACAGGCACTGCCACCCCCTTTGCAAGTGGGTTCCAGTAAGGTGCCAGGTGCTCGTTAGCCTCCATACCTGCTGTCTCTCCCTCCCTTTTTCTGCACTAACCTAAGGCCAGATGTCTTTAACTCTTACAATACAAATAACACAGCAGAACAGATGTAATATAAATTAAAAGAACGGAACCCCAGTGACATGGCAGCTTTCTAGCTGGGACCTGATAAACCAAAGGAAAATCAAGAAACTCGAGCATCACTAACAATCTCAAGTTGTGCCTTCTTTGCCTTATTTCTTCCCACATTTTCCTTTAAAATTATTACAGGATGATATTGATTGGAACTTTGCATTCCTACTACAGAACAGTTTTTTCATTAATTTTAATCCTATAATCTGATTCCAAACCTAAAGTCATATTTCCTGTTTGTATTTTAATCATTATTGTCACTGTGGACAAAACAGTTACTTGTTCTTTGCATATCCTTGTTACAAGGGGAGAAAATATGAATGAAACAATAGAAAAGGGATTAGATTAATATAAGAGATGTTATTCTACTATTATGGTTTCTCCTAAAAAACAGCAAAAAGTAACCTGACATTCAAAATACTAGTTTTGAAGAATGCTATAATACACATTGACATCAGTAAAGATGAAATTAATTATTAGTTTTGTTTTAAAATGTAACGCATTAGGCACATTCCCTGTGATAATGGCTTAAAATGTAACTGAAATTTTATACAGAAATGACAGTATTTATTTAGTCTTCAGTTCAGTATCAGACCTACTACGATGACACAATAACAGCAATTACTGGTTTTTTTCTTAACTTCATCCCACACTCAAAGACATAAAAGTGAGAGCCATGATAAAGCACGGCTAGGTCACAAATGCTTTTTTTGTGGGTACCACTGGGCAGCAACAGTGAGGGATGGTCTCAGCACACATTCTGGAAACATCTGGCTCTGTGCTGAAGTGGGTACCAATCTGAAGCAACTTCTACAGCAGTTAGAGTGCATGCACCCACAGTCTGAACAACCCTAAATGAGAATGATAACTACAGTTATTTTTGAGATGAAGAAAAAATAAAAACAAATGCTGTCCATTTAGCATATATTGTAGAAATTGGGATTTCAGCTTTTACAGACTGATTGTAATTAGAAATGCAAGCACTGTGCAACATCTAATCACTTAAGAAATGACAGAAAAAGTTGTTTTTATGTGATTACTACTGAATAAACACCAGTATATGATTCTTAATTGATTTAATGTAATGTATGTATTTTCTATGAAAGTAGGATTCTATTGAAATCATTGCACTGGACTAAAACAGTGTAAACAGCTTATCAAAGTCTTATTGTGATATTCCTTTTCCTTATTACCATGCTCATCAACCATATAATTCTAATGTCTCAGACCCCACAGTCTTTACTCTTACAGAACAGAACTTCTACTGATTTTACCTAGACATTTGCCTGAAGGTGGACCTGCTGGATAAGGCCCATAAAGCACTAAGAGAGCAGGATTAAATTGCTAAAACGTTACAAGTATTTGTAAGTAGATTATTTGAGACTGCAAGCAACCAGAAGCTACATATGGCAAATCAGGTGTGAACTCCCAGATACAGCATTCATCTTTACATCTTTTTCTCATTGACACTGAACTATGGGAGCTTCTTAGTTACTCAACTGCCAGACTAAAAACAGGGTTTAGTAAGAGCAAATGTCTGAAACTCAAGCTGATGACTTACACTAATGCATCAGAAAAGATGTCTAGAAAAATCGGCAGGTATAACTTCAGCTTTTCCTACACCTAGGTATCTTTTCAATACTTAGACCAGACAGCTTTATTAATAAGACATTGTGTTTGGTCTCAATGGCTCTGGATTCAGGTTGTGACTTTTCCACAGTTTCCTTGGTATCCCTGGGCAGCTGGTTTAAAAAGTCATCTTTGTAGCTATTGAGTGGATCTGAATACCCTATATTCTTCCCTGCAGGGAATGTATTCACTGGTATTTAATTTTCAGCAAAATTGTGAAGTCCAGGTTCCTTAGCAGTTTCAACCATCTCACTCTTCACCTTAAAAGTGATTCAGCCCTCTCACCCATTTATTTGTATTTCTTGATTTCATTATAATCATATTTTTATTAATTGAGATCCTGGGGCAGCAGCATTGTACCCCCCCAAAGTAGGCTTTATCCAAGCATAGAGACTTTATCATTATGTTTTTAGATATGACCACTGCTGTAAATATCTACATGTGGGTCACAAAACTGAGACCATTTGACAGCTCCCATGAGTAAGTCATGCTTTCTTGGGCATTTTGCATGAAGGTCACTGAGACAGTCTGGCCGTTTCAATACTGATCTGACAGATCTACTTCCAGATGAGGGCTCCCAGCACCTCAGCTAAGGTCAAAACAAGGATCTTCACCTTCGCTGTTCACTTAACAAACTGTTTTTCTGTCTTGGCAGGACAGAGCTTTATTAACTGGTCATGTTAAATATGCCAGGTTGCTGGCACTGGTAATACCTCTAAGACAACTCCGCTCTTCCTTCTCTGGTTTCCCCGAAAGTCCACCTTAAATTTTAAACCCCAGTGTAAAGTCTACATCATGCTTACCCAAGGAAGATGAGTTTCTCCGGTGGATTGATACTGTTTAATGTATATGTTACCAAAGACAAAGATACACATTGTCTTCATAGCAGGAAAATAATCAGAATAGACTAATAAAGAATGAATGTTTTATGCAAGAAAATGGTGCTTTGAATGCATCCATATGTGTGGCTCGCAGCAGCAGCAGCCAGAGTAACCACCATTCACTAGAGGATAGAGGAGGGTTGTGTTGCAGTGCAGCTCCACATTTCTCATAGCAAGATAACATTTCTCATGTATGATTTTTCCCTAGATGATGGGATCTCAAGCTAGATTTTTCTTTACCGTGGTACTGGGCGGAGATCACCTGCTTTTGCTCCTTTCCCGCTTCCTGCAATTTTGATGAAGTCTCGAAGTCAGGGTAAGTCTCTTAGAGAGGGACTGAGGAAGAAACTAGTTACTCTTGGCAAGAGTAACTAGTTGGCAAGAGTTGTAACCATTAGGAAAAACTGCAAAAATATGAAAGCATCCTTACTTGTGGCTGTGTTTGAGATGCCTGCTCCTGAAAGCAAACTTGGAGCTCTGAATCTCACGAGGCCAGAAATACCATGGCTGAAGATTAAGAATCAACTGCATTAAGTGTTTAAGTTGCTGGCACACTTAGGCACACCCATAATAGCCATACTGCTCACTCTTGCCTGCACAGGTGAAGAGTATCAGCAAAAAGATCTCTGAAACTGAAGTGAAATGGGTGTCCCTACAAAACCATGACCTACAGCATTCCACTTCTTAATTCAAGTATTTACCCACCAAGTGCTAGGGATAAACTAATGGGAAAACTGTACAAGTCATGGAGGGTGACTGCCTTGTGGAGAATGGACATGCAGCTGGACACCTCCAAAGAGAAGGACCTGTCCCTCCCTACAACACCCACAACTTGAGATGAACCTCTGGCTAAGAGGTGTTCTGGGCCTCTGCCCCTCACTGCTGTGGGAAACCCAGACATGCTGGGCGAAGCGCAGCGACCACGCATGGAGCACATACAAATGCTCCCACTCCTCAGGGGCAAACCCCAGCTTTGCCTCCTGAGAGACAGGTTGAGCTATTAAATTGGCTCACACATTTGTTAAGAGGACTTCAAGCCTCTTACTCTGAAGTAAGTACTTCACATACAGCTCTGGGGTCCCAACTAGCTCCCTGCTCAGCTCACCAACACTATGTCTCCTCTAACAAAAGGTGTGTGATATTACTCCATCACCAAGCAGGAAGGATAGGTGCATAGCTCAGAAGAGCACCCTTACCTCCGGGATTACAGTACCCAGGAGGTCTAAACCTTGCCTCTTGCTTTATAGAATCACAGAATGTTTTGGGTTGGAAGGGACCTTAAAGTTCATCTATTTCCAAACACTCTGCCATGGGCAGGGACACCTCCCACTAGACCAGGTTACTAGGAGTCCCATCTGACCTGGCCTTGAACACCGCCAGGGATGGGGCATCCACAATTCTGCGCAACCTGTTCCAGTGCCTCGCCACCTTCACAGTAAAGAATTTTTCCCATATATCTAACCTAAATTTCCCCTCTGAGCCCATTACTCCTCGTCCTACCCCTACAGTTCTTCTTCAAGAGTCCGTCCCTGGCTTCCTTGTGGGCCCTCTTCAAATACCAGAAGGCTGCTGTGAGGTCTCCATGCAGACTTCTCTTCTCCAGGCTTAATAGTCCCAACTTTCTCAGCCTGTCTTCATAGGACAGGTGCTCTAGTCACCTTAACAACTTCGTGGGCCACCTCTGGTAACAACTATGAGTGTCTGGTAACAACTTGTAAAAAATCCCACTTCCGCACACTGTAACAAGTTTTTTGTTTGTTTTCTCCTGTTCTCTTTCTCTTGGTACTTAACTCTGAGCAAAGGGTATGTTGGGACCCATTTAGGAACCTAAAATAAAAGTAAAGCCTGGACATGCAGATGAAGGGGCAGGGACTTCAAAGAACTTCAGTGCACAAATGGCAGTTCCTTAACCATCTCTTTCTTTAGCAGAGGACTGAATCAATGACAAACTCTACAGCCCACTCTAGTGCCTGCTTAGTACAATGTACACAGGCAGAAGAGAGTCCAAACTTCTGCTCACCAAAGCCCAGAGGGCTTTGCTGTGAATATGGCGTTGTATATCATCTACCAGACAGCTGAATGTTTTCCATGGCGTAATCCGCTCCTGTAAAGAAATGTAGGTGTCACATCTATCATCAGTGTTTTGATTGTGAGCCACATAGAATACCTAACTACCACCATTTGGGCATTTCAAATAAGAAGTAGTTTCATGAAAAAAGATGACCTTCTGCCACAGATCACTGAACTATGCATCAGAGATGTGAATTTTCAGGCTAATCTATTCAAGAATTAAACTTTTTTGGTAAAGTACTTGAATTATTTGTAACAAGACATGATAAATTCCTCCAGTACACGGCTGCTTCTAAGTGAAAACAGGCATTAAAACATAGCCATATATCCTATTAACTAGCATATCTCCCTGTTTAGTAAGGAAATGTCATCACATTTGTTACAAAGGCAAACAGCAACATACCAAAACAGGATCCAATTTTTCTAAATAAATAAATCAATGATGTGTCAAAAATTAACAGATGAGTTAATATACCCAATGTTATCAAAACCAGATGGTGCTTCATAATATTCATCCTGTTCAGTCAAACCCTGAATATATTCTGGACCATCAGTATATAAAATAGGATGCTGCTATTTGTGATGGCAAACAAAAGCAATCATGCCTGCCAAGCACATACTATAACAGGCAGCATTTCAGCTCTGCTAGACAGAAAGTAATTAGAATGCTTTTAATGTCCAAAAGAATGATGCTGATAGGCTGCCACAGATGTGTAGATTTATGAATATTTATATGGTGGTTTATAGCTGACACTTTTATCAGTTGAAGAAGATAAAATATCTGCCTGACTCAAAAGCTTGACAGTCAGGTTAATAAAATCTCATTAAAGAGAATGACCTATGCAATTATATAGGATTTATTGTAATTCATTTTTGATTGTACTCTGCTTAAAGATGCAATTTCCCATTTCCTGATGCCAAATTTAGGTTGCATATCAAGATCTACGTGTTTTTTAACTCCAACCCATCACTAGAAGAAAGATACACGTTCAGCATCTCAGTATCTTACACCTTTGAGGAAAAAAAAATAAAAATAATTTGATCTCCTGTTCCTCGCTGCATCTTACGAAAACGGTGCAGGCAAGCAGCCGATCTATTTTCTTTCTGTTAAAATCACCACCTCTCCATCAGCAGCCTCTCCATTACCAGCAGCTCCTCCGGCAGCCGGCCCCAGCCTGCCGCCCTCCCCGGCGGAGCGGCCGGCCCGGGCTTCCCCCCGCC